>JAYDZF010000013.1:6068094-6079521 GCA_034509105.1 Microcambeva barbata
AGGAGAAACTCAGAAAGGAAGGGTTGACTATATATCATTTGGTAGACTTTGTAAGGGGGATCAGAGGGCCGAGGTTTCATTTTTTAAGAACTGTAAATGCTAAAATTAAAAGTAATAAATTAATAAGTCGAATATTCAGCCTTAGAATTGCAACCATCAAACTAAAACACAACACCACAAGATTCTGAACTTCCAGGTTCGAGTCTCAGCTCTGCTACCGGTTGGATGGACACACTTGGTTAGTCCCTACAGAAAAACCCACGGACAAAATATGTTTTCTTCACGCACACACACACACCTAAACTTTATTATGCATAACAGCTATCCCAGCAGGCTGAATTTGTCATAAATTTGAGTGAAAAACACCAAGGAAAGATTTTATTGGTACATTTTACAGGAACCTGACAGAGACAGAGTGATGTTTTTGGCATTGTTCTCCAGGAAAACCTTGCGTCCTGTCTTCCATGTGGATGTTACTTTGACACGTCACATCAACACCTTTAGAAATAATATTCCCTTTCGGGGTGATAATGCACCCTGCGACACAGCACAAATGGTTCAAGAATGGTTAGAGGAGCACAGCAACTAGTTTGAGGTGCTGATGTGACCTTTAAATTTGCCAACGAGCATCTGTGGGATGTGCTGAACAAACCTATAAGACCTATGGGGTCTCTACTTTGCAACTCAGAAGGTTCCAGATACCACAGCACACCTTTAGGAGTCTAGTGGAGCATAACAGCTTGTATAAAAATACAACATATTTACACATAAATTAAAAAGTAAAGTAAAAAAGTAAGGTTAAGCAAAACTACATTTTGATTGAAATTGTATGAAATATAAATAAAATGTCTGCTGTCCTAGTGTTGACCCTGAGGAATGTTCACTTGCTGTCACACATAGGGAAGGATTATAATAAGGCATTGCCATATATGGCAGGTAATTTAAATGCTTACTAAGCTAACACAGTTAGCATCATGCTATTAAAACCCTGGCTAACATCTCTGTGTACCGCAAATGGTTACATTGACAAAAATGGTTGCACTGACATGCTACCAGGTTGCTTGGAGACACCTCGTCCAGGGTGTTACCATGTGTCTTGCACCCGTTGAAGATCTGGCATAGGCTCCAGCACCCCTCCCTGATCCTAATTGTGATAGGGAATTAAAAAAAAAATGAACTGAACTCCAATAAGGAGAACAGTATCCATCCAAATGTCAATACTGGTATTGAAATCGAGCATCCCTAGACGAGCCCGTAAAAATATTTTTCAAGAGAAAGGGGTTTCTGAACGTACAAGTTAAACAAATCAGAACTTGTGAACTTATCACACATCCAGCTCTCATTCCTCCTCCACAGATATTGGATTTGTTCCCACGGTAATTTTCTAAGTTCACGACATTCTGAAACATGATGATTATAAAGAATCGCTTTCATTCAGCCACAAGACCATAACTGAGGTTGACACCGATGTTAGGCATGATGGATTAAGGTAAGGTCAGGGCTCTGTGTGAGCCAGTACAGTTCCTCCGTACTAAATTCAACACTCCTGTGCTTTTCAGAGGGGATGGTGTTGAGCAAACTATGGACAAAGAAAGAACTAAACTGTCTTTGTGCCCAACATCCCCCATTAAAAGGCATTTAATTACCTTTTGTTGCATAGTTAAAGTTGTGAAAAAAGTATTACATAAATCTGTTTTTATCTGTTGTTTATTTATGTATTCCTAAATATGATGCTAAAGACTTTTTTGTAATTTTGTACAAGAGGAAAGCCACTAAAAAGTGGAGAGCATGCAAGCTCCATAAAGAAAGGACCCAGACCCAGGATGTTATTACGTGTGTGTGTGTGTGTGACTGTCTCTGCCCGGCAATAGTTTAGGGACCTTGAATCCAATGCCTTGTGAATCTAGTGCCCTGAATCCAATCAAAAGCCTGGATAGGCTCCAAACCACCTTCCCGTGAAACCAAGGGATTGTGCAAAACATCTCATTTCATGCTTTGTATCAGAGTTTTAATTGTTTTAGAGGTAAAAGCAGGCCCACCTTCTTATTAACTCTGTTATATTTATATCTTGATACCTTTTTTGCCAAGACCATTGTTACTTCCATTTATTAGCTTCAGACTTTGAGTCTCACTACTTTTGTGGTACCGGTGGTATTTAGAGACCGATTCTCTGCTGAAGAGGACCTCATCACCCCTGAACCTGCACAGGCTTTTCATCGGAGGTCAAACAGCAAAAAGTCTGATTTACGATGACAGTGCAGCCATTTAAAAAAAACATATGGGACAAGGAGAAGGGCGCAGCACAGCCGGCGGTGTGACAGCTGTTTTTACGGTCATGGCAATAAAACACGGCTCTCTGGAGATGAGCATGAGGAAGGGTGGGACAATGGTTATAGGGCAAGAGAGAGAGAGATAGAAGCACAAAACAAGAGGAAAGGGAGGACAGGCGCTTGGGAAAACAGCTAAAATAAAGTAAGATAGTACAGAGAGGCTTGTTTCTTACTTGAGTAGGTAGAGAGTTAAAGGGGTTGACAAACAAACACATCGAGTTAAGTGAAGTAATTAAAGGGCTTATATCGAAATGTATTATGCAAAACTAACGCAAATATATATATATATATAAAATATACGATATTCTGCAAAAATGGATAGGATACCTGTTTATTTGTATGTTTTTTTTTTTTCAGGGCATCCCAAACAGACCCATAAACTGGTTTATTTAATCATGCTTTTTGACCCAGATCTAGATTTTCTGGTCAGATTAACCAGTTACTTGTTTTTTAGAGGAAGTTTAGAGGAAACACACAAAAATGGAGAAAACCAAAGTGTGCATATGGAAACTTTTATAAATGGTATCTGTGCATGCAGAGTATTGTGGGTGTAGGGGAACTAATCTATTTGTACTGTCTGCTTTTGTTTGTTTATTGTTTATAGCAATATTAATGACATGTTTTCACCTGGGTTACACTCATAACACAAGATTCACCAGTAGTTCACACTGTTATATTAAACACAGTCAGCAATTTTGTTTCCCCCCATTCACCTCACTTGCATGTTTTTGGATTGTGGAAGGAACCGGAGCACCCAGAGTAAACCCACACGGGGAGAACACACAAACTCCACACAGAAAGGTCCTAGTCTGCCCTACCTGGATCGAACCCAGGACCTTCTTGCTGTGAAGCAGCAATTCTACCCACTTGGGTCACCCGTTTACTCTCTGTGAAAAGTTAAGCATGCTCTTTTGATCAAGTAAACTGTTTTTCTTTCACATTTTAATAGCAGCCAAGGAACCATTTTATAGTTCTACTGTGAAATTTCATAATGCAGTTGTCGATTACCTTTTACATGGGACACCACACATTTGCATTATTCCTATTTTTAGTACAGATAGTAATAATTTACATTACATTCGCTGTGGTTTGTTAACTAGCCATGTTTTTTTTTCATCAAAGAAACAGAAATATGTGGTATTTACAAATTGCCAATACCTAATTGAATAAAACGTACCATTTACATTGAACACAGCCTGTACATTACAGTGAACAGGATGGATAGCGTTATGTACTGGTTACATAGAACAAATCGTCTCATTTCACTGCACTGGAACACAACTCTGAATTACAAAGTCTGAGCTTACATACTCAGAGATTTAGTGACTGGCTCAAAATACACATAGAAATGTAGGTAGTATAAGCTAAAAGCTAGTTCAATTTTACAAGCTTGTCAGTTTTACTTTTTACAGTACAAAGCTGAATTTTCACATTTCAGTCAATAGATGGCTAGCTAGCTGCTTATCCACTAGCATACACTGATCACAGATTTTAGAGTCTCACTTAACATTTAGTTTCCAGTGATTTAGGGTTTAGTTACAGTAATAATTTGCATATTGCTTAGATCCAAATTTAAACAAGCATCGCAGATAGCAGAGAGACATTGAATCAACGTTGATTCACCCTTAATTTCATTGAATCAGTGTTGAATCAGTGTTGAATCAACGTTGAATCAATGTACATGTGTGTCCTCTGGTATCAGGGGTGTAAGGTGTACTTAGCGTTTACATAATACACAGCCTTTTGAACTCAACAGTTGGTAGTAGGTACTGGTAGTAGGCTACCAGTAGGCTAGCTGGCTCCCAATCAACTGTTATGCATAGCTCACACAGTTAAGTAGATTTTGAACATTGCAAACTGAATCAAACAATTTTCACACTGCAGTTAGTAGGTTGGTTAGCTAACTGCTAATTAAGTAGCATGCACAGAGGGTCTCATTTCACATAATATTCTCAGTGATTTATCATTTAGTTACTACATGTGGCATTAGCATAGCATGTTGCTAACAGATAAATAAAACATGTTTCAGATTGAACTTACCTTTTACAGGCCTTTTACAGGAGCAACGCTGCTGATCACATAGCATGCATTGCTTGCACATTTAAATGAACATGTAATTTAGTGAATTCATCTAGTGTGAGTAGACTGGTAGCAGCTTGCAGGTTAAACACATTAGTTTTTCACACTGCAGTTTGCAGGTGGGCTGGCTATCTGCTGTGCTCTGTGATTTGTGATTTGCCAGCAGCATAGAACAGCATAGAGAAGGTTTCCCTTTAATAAAAGTGTGTGGATTTCTAACAATTCTTCAAATAAATTAGATATCTGTGGAAATATGTTTCATGAACCCCACTGAGTACATTTGGGAGTTATTGGGAGAGCCAGGCATTTTCTTCCAACATCTGTGACCGGCATTGCAGAATGGACATCATTTCCCACAGACATACTCACAAAGAGTGGGTTGTGGGTGGGGGTCATCTGTTTTATAGAGATAGTGATTATACCAGGGGCAATGTGGCTGCGTGGCACCGACATTCCGATAAATGATTAGAAACATTCATCCAGACAGAGCTACCAGATTTCTTTTTTTTATATTTTAATATCAGAAGTACTTTTGAAGCCAACATCTGGGATCTATCTTCCTAACACCACACACATGTGCCAAATTGATGCTTCTGATCCAGCGCTATTGTTGCTACTTCCTACTTAAGCAATCCAAGGAGGGGAGTAGAATATCTGATGATTTTTTACTTCACTGTATTGAAATGAACAGAGAACAGAGGTGAGCCTGTGGCTGAACTCAGTCTGAGCGTGGGAGCGACACATTTTCACAGTCCTAGAAGAACTGATCAAAAGAATCAAAATGTGTGAACACTAAATGCCAATGGTGTGAGTGAGGTACTGTCAGCACCAGGATTACTGGCACCCTTGGTCAACGTGGATTAAAACTTATTACAAACCTTTGTAATGCGGCTGGTTGGTTTCAAATAAAAAATAATAATAAAAGAAAGAGAATATATTACAATACAATAAAATTCCTATTTTCTCATGCCTATGATTGAGCTCTACATTCTGTACTCTATTACTAATCTTTAGCCTCTACATTTTAAAGTATTGCACTTTGCATATCAAGTTTGCATGTTCATATTTTTAAGCACTTTATATCACCTGTTTTAATTTGAATGATATTTTAATTGTAAAGGCAAAATGTCTTTCCTTGGCTTTAGATCACATGAATGATTGCTTTTAAATGTTTTAATGCTTTTATCTTCCTGACTGAAGGTATTTAGCATTGCCACTCTGTATGAAAGGCCCCATGTGGCTCTTCAGCCTCCTTGTTGTGGTTCAACAAAGGGAAGCAAACTGCGGTCAAGTGAGTTTTATTTTCTACACTCGTTTGGCATTCAATACTCCAATCTATATAAATGGGATAAAAACACATACATTATTTATGAACTTTCACACAAATTAACATTTGCAACATACTACAAAAGTATTTTTTAATCTTAAGATGATGTATTAAAAAAAAACATTCTAATGAAAATGCAGATTGGAGATGATCAAAAATAAATTGATGTTTTTCTTTAGGGACCAAAATGGCAAAAAGGTTGGCCTATACAAATATACTTGCCTTGTCTTCACCTATGGTCGGAAGAAATAAGATTCTTAATTGTATAATTACAATAAAAAAGTAAAAGTCTGTTCATGGACACTCACCATTCAGTTTGAAAGGATCGGTCATAAATAATAGGATCACCAAATCAAATCCAGACACGCAAAATTGAGACATACACAGCAAGTGGAGCAGTCTGGGATCTTTCTGCTGCTTTGCATGTTCTCTATGCATTTGTGTATCCTTAGGGTGCTCCACTTTTATTCCATAGTAGAAAGCAGTGGAAGACAGCCATCAGGTTAATTTGAGTGATTGCTCTGTTGACCCTCCATATTTATCTGGGTTTGGGACTGGCACTACAAAGCATCCTAGTGGCTAGGTACCTAGAGGTCAGTTCAGTGTCTCCAGTTATGCAGGCTTCAAGTGTTTTGAATTGTGAAACTCCACACAGAAAGGACTCGAACCATCCCGGCGGTCAATCAAAACTAGGACCTTCTGGCTGTGAGGCAACAGTACTACCCACTGAGCCACTGTGCGGCCTTCCTGCCATTATTACTAGTGATGCCACTAAACCAGGAGGTAAATGTAATTATAATTTGGGTGTCACCAAAAAAATCACAAAGATAGAAGTTTCACAAAAATAAGATTTATTTCACATAGAAATTTCACATTGACTGTATTTACCAAATGTATTTATAAAGCCTCTATATATACATATTATACATTTTACATTTCATACAAAATACAGCTTTAAAAAAATCAGAGAACTTACTGTAAATCATGAACAGATTTCAAACTTAGCTACAACAGGATGTAGGATGCTGTGTTGTCGCTTGAGTGTGTAGTGTTGTGAGTCAGTGTTTAATTCATAATAGTCTATTGCTTTAAATTCATCAAAATGTTTCAGCATCCCAAAGAAAAAGCTCAGATCTGGCTACAAAATGTACAGAACTGTTTTGGGTTTTTTTGGCAGTCATGTTATAAATGCACACTCGCATTCTCCAAATATAATACAGATTCACACAACCTCCACTCATGCACCCACTCATTCGTTCTCTCAGGACATTTCACCAAATGTGTTTCTTCCGTCTTCATTTGACACAAATCACTTGTTCGTTATATACAGATATTCCATCTGCAGTGGTCTTCATAACTTATGAACTCTATACAAAACATATACAAAAAATGGAGGGCTATAGCACAGAGCTAGCTCAAGTTTTTAATACCTGGAAGAGGAATGCAAACTTACTAAGCTGAGACGTTTGTATATAGGAAAATTACCCTGATCCCAAATAAAGACGTATGATCTTTACTGTTGTGTAATGCTGCTCATAATTGTGCTCTGAGCGTGCTCAGGCGGGGTTAGGAAGCGCAATTATCAGGCTGTTAATGGATTAATTTGGGTGAAAGTGTTTGTTGAAATGTGCCTCCTAAATCCACAGATTTAACAACCCCACTTTCAATTTATAATTATTTGTAAAAAAGTGTGCGTGTTTCATCTCAGAGGAACAAAAAACAGCCATTATGGCTGTTAGAAAACTTATTTTATTAAAAAAATTATGATTGCCCAAATACCTCACCTATTTAAAAAAAACCTCCCAAAAGGGGGGTTGGGGGTGACGATACATGAAGGGGGAGAGGAGGTGAATTGTATATTAAATAAAAGAAAGAATGTACATTAATTAATTTCTACTTATGTATAAGTTATTAATAAAAAATATGAAGCTAATAGAAAAAATAAGCTACATTTATTTGCTTTTTGGAAATGTTATTTTGTTTATATCCTTTTGAAATTGTAAATACACACTGCCTCTGTTTTAAACAGAAAATAAATTCTTACTAATTCTAACAACACAAATGTTAGTTACTAAGTGAAGTAAAAGAAGGCTAAAATGCTCTGAAAACTAAAGGAAAATTATTCTCCCATACATTAATTTGCCTTAAATATATATATATATATTTGTAATCGCAGGTTCATTCTGTCTGCACTGTAGTAAAATAAAAATAAAATTGAAGAAACTCTTTTATTCTGATTCAAATCACGTTTCAATTTATACAGCTTCTGATTTTTACAGTAAACAAATAGCGACTGGCTTCTAACTCGAGCGCTTAGTTATTAACTCAACTTAACTGTAAATGTGTTCATTACAGAGGCTTCATCTACACTTCATTGATTTGTAAAAATATGGATTTTGTAAGTAAGCATGAATGTTTTTAGATAGTCTTGAACAACCACAACTGAGGAGCTTGCCTGATTAGTAATCATGTTGCTGGTTGAGCGGGTTAGATCGAATCGAACTCATGAATCCTGCTGTGTGCTATAGCCCGTTGCACTGACTGTTTTGATCTTGTGCGTGAGTCTGTACATGGAAGGATGAACCTATGAGTCATCTGGTAAACCAACAATTGGTACAAAAAAGGATTGTGCTTCTCTGTTGCTACATGAAGAAAAAACACGGAAGAAATACAAATCAAAACACTGAGGAAAAAAAATCATTGAAGACTCTGACTTAATCTTTGGCTCACTGGAGTATCGAGTGTTTCATTAATGATTAAAGAGCTTGTCTGTTTGTTCTTGTGTGCACTTCTGACCTGGTCTGATTTCCTTCTCAACAGTTTCACTTCGCTGCTCCTCAAAGGTCGGTGCAGAGCTCTCCTGCGAAGCTTTCGAACAAACTAAGAAAGATTTTGGGGGAACACTTCACAATAACATGTCCTTCCAGAAAACAATAGAGCATTTAGTGCCACGACTTTCCATATGATAGAAAAGCTACACAGACAGAAGGGATTGGCATGCTCGGATTTGGTCCAATCAGTTTGGACCAATCAGCAATGGACAGCCCTGGCCTTCTTTTCCCCGGTGACCAGCACTGGGGCTTCTGAGAACTCCTGTGTGTTCTGGTCGACACAGGCCACCTTTGGTATAGTCCGGCAGCATTGCAGTGCCTTAAATTGTCCTTACTGCGCGAACTGCACCAGTAATAATAATAGTAACGAAGGCAGTATCGTCAGGGCGGTCGCTGAGGCTTTCGAGACGGGCGAGCTGGTCCGGACGCTTTTCTGGACGTCTGGCTGGGATACGACCGGATCATCTGTGAAGAAAGAACAGAGTTCTTAGCTGAGTCGTTCGGCCGGCCTAGCCGCAGTTACCACGGCTTACATAAGCAGGGCTTGTCTTGTTCTATTTTAAACTGCGAGGTGAGGTTTACGACTTACAGCGCCAGAGCTAACTGAACATTAGCCTTTATATTCACTCAGAAATACACTATCATTATCGTCCGAAAAGAGAATTCTGTTCGTACAAGCGAACAAGAAATCTCACTTGCATCTTTGCACGATATTGCAATTTGCATGTTATTCATTTAAATCTCTGCTGCTTTATAAGATGCACACTTCTCATCTGCTACTCTGGTCAAGACTGCATCTCATCTTTGTCTCTTATTTAGAACAGAATTCGTTTATCTGTCATACACATTCATCAGGCATAACATGATTACTGACAGGTGAAATAAACACTGATTGTCTCTATCATAGCACCTGTTAGTAGGTGGGATATATTAGGCAGAAGCTGATCGTTGTATCCTCCAATCTGATGATAGAAGCAGGAAAAATGTCTGAGCGTAAGGATTCGAGCGAGTTCGACCAGGATGGGTCAGAGTATCTCCAAAACTACAGACGAGCTACTGTAGTTTGAATTAGAATCATTAAGAAGGTAACACTGGTTCTGATAGAAAGGTGTCAGGGTAATAATGTTATGCCTGATCTGTGCACATGTCGCTTATGCTACCATGTCAACCTGAAACCTTTCTGCGGCTCCCGTTATAGATTTGGTGTAGTTTTTATTCCGGGTGCCCTTCCTGACAGATCCTCTTCTATATATATATATACTTGGGACCGGCACGAATGGATGAATGAATGGATGGATGGATTAGCACCTGCTGGTAATCTGTTAGAGGGGTTGTGAGCACCGCCGTCACTTCCGACCTTGGTTCCTTTGCCAGTTCCAACTCTGGCCTCTTGGGATCCTGAACAAGAATGGACAAGGATTACAAATCTCACCTTTAGAGATTCCACCTCTTTAACCGAAGCGATTAGCATTTACAGACACGTACCATCGTTTGCGATGACATCCACTCTCACCTTCAGACACTCCTGCCCTTGGTGGTGCAATGGCTTGGCTGTTTGAGGGGCACAAATGAGAACGAAATTAGACTGGGAGTCAAAAAGATAGTGAATCTAATGAGATAATCTGTATTGTAAGATGGTCTGAGGTCCGGAGCTTGACCATCTGGACTGATAGTCATCCTTTGAAATACAATCCTGCCTGGTCAAACCCCCTATTTATCTCCTCCTCACACTCTGCTGTAGCCCATCTGGGCATTAGTGATTCTTTGCCTAAATCTAATCTTCATTTATCCGGTGTGCAGGACCTAATTTATAGACCAAGCTGAATGATAAACAGGAAGAATAACATGCTCTACTTTTGCACAAATCCAATCTGGATGCACTCATCCTCCAAATTTTATGTAAGGAGAGCGTTAACATAGAGGGTTGAGCTTTGAAAAGTTAACATTTTGAATCCCAGCTCTGCCATGCAGCCAGTGTTGGGCCCTTGAGCAAGGTCCATAATCATTTTCTATACGGCAAAAAATAACCCATCTTTGCTTATACGATCCTATAGACCTACTAGATTATGTGTGGCACACAGGGTGGCCAAAAAGAAACAGTGACATCACTTCTACATTTAGACCTAGAGTAAGTACCATCATAAAACTGTAGCTCAACTATTCATTACTGATGGGTTAGAATGACATTCAGACCTGAGTCATGCACTGGCAGCTCAAGTTAGTATTAAAGGCAAAACGTCGGTCTGGCTTGCCGCCACTGTTTAACTATTAGGACGTTAGCACGTTGAATCCATTCAGCTGGCATTGTTAGGCATTATTGATTTGGAATGGTTTTTACTCCGGATGCCCTTCCTGATGCAACCCTTCTATTTATACGGGCTTGAGGCCGGCACTACAATGAGTTTGGAACCGGGAAGTGTAGACTCTCTATGCTGGTGTGCAAGCTGAAAACCATTCTGTGCATGGAGCTGTGTAGCAGCAGGTGAGAAAGCAACTACAACGGGCAATGCTAGCAATGGAGCAGAACTGGACATGGCAGTAATAGTCCGATGAATTGTTGTTTTCTCTAATGTGTACATGGCCAGGCCATGGAAGCCCTGTCTACCCTTCAAAAGATGACACTGAGGTGGAATCCACCTGGCAACATACACAAGCTGAAGGACAAGCTTATAATGTTCAGATACCAGGTGGACGTCTTTAAATGTCATCTGACTGCATTTTACATCATCCCATGCATTCCCGAGATCGTTTCAGGTCTTTGAAGCCATAAAATGCTTTCCCCTGACTGAAAGATGATGGAGTGTCCAAAGCTTTCTTAGCTGAGAAGGCAATCCCAATGTAATTGCAGTAGTCGATGTTA
>JAYDZF010000013.1:6136863-6149134 GCA_034509105.1 Microcambeva barbata
TCATCAGAGAAAGCAAGTAAACATTGATTTAAAAAGCCTACTGCAATTACCAGGGTATGTGTGTGTGTGTGTGTGTGGTGGATTAGTGTGTGGTCTGTCTTTGTCTTACAGTAAACAGATGGATTGAATAGCAGTCATCTCTCTGAGTGTAAAGACAGGGCAGTGGCAAAACCCAATTTAATAGAGATCACTCCTCCCCATCACCCCAACCCAGTCTAGAGTGGCACACTTCTCTATTCAGCAACACCTTCATTACCTAAAAGTTGTTTAAATTTATGACACCAATCCACTCTGTCCCCTCATGCTCTTCCATAAGATGCTGCATGGGCACTTAAGCTTTAAAGGGAGTGTGTTTTACTAGCTCACATTTCCTTTCTTTTGTAGATGCACGCTCATACATTTGGCTCTGTCATAACCATCCAATGAATAATTCCTTAACGAGTTTTTTTTAGGTTGTACAGGGTTATAGAAAGAGCAATGCAATTCTTTGAATAGCATTAAAAAACACAATGTCCTGGAGTCAAATTACTAAGAACAATTGAGAAGCTGAGGCTAGACCTTAAATGGGCAATTTATGCTTGAAAATACTTCAGTGTAGCCAAAATGCTTAGTTCTATTTTTTATTTTCTACATCCATTTAACTGTCAAATGATAATTAATTCCACTTATTTTATTACATGGTGTGCAGTGTTGTAATGCATATCAATACCGTGGTGAAGCACAGTTTAGGTAAAAGTGCCGACCTCCTTGAGTGGCACACTTTCCCTTCCATTGATCCATTTCCATTACGTAAAAGAAAGGAGATCAATTTTCCTGTCTGCGCCATTTGTTTGGCCAGCTTGGCACACTCTCTTTGTCCATTTCCCCCCCTTTGATTTGCAAATGGGAGAGTGAATGGGGTTTTATTGCCCCCAATTTTGCTCTATTTATCGATGTGAAAATACAGTCAACATTTTCACTGACTACATCTGCAACAGCAGGCAGTACAAAACAAAATCCTATATATGAATCCAATTATTTAAATCCAGCATTACACTATGTGCCCAATGGTATGAGAGCACCTGATCATGAGGTTGTAGGTCGCTCTATTTGAAAATCACTGGCATATGTTGGGAAGAGTTGGCCCCTGTTTTAAAAAGCCTCACTTTCCTGAAAAGCCGTTCCAGATGATTTTAAAGTGTGCTTGTTGACCTCTGTACCCATTCAGTCAAAAGAGCATTTGTGAGGTCAGGAAATGATTTAGGTCTGGCTCATAACTGACATTGCAATTTATCCCAAATTTGTTGAATAGGTTTGAAGTCAAGGCTCGATACAGGCCACTGGAGTTCTACCAGACCAAACTCGTCAGGCTGCATGTGTAATGACCTCGATTTGTTCACAACCATGCTGGAACAGAAAGGGGCCTTGGCCAAAGTTGAAAGGATATCAATTCATTTCAAAATTTCTGTTGATCAGAAGTGTCATGTCAAGCAAGAAGAGAGAAAATTCATCTGTCGCTGATTATTCAGAACATGTTGCAGCCATTTCACTAAAACTAAATATAGAACAAATGTGTATATATGCCAATCAGGCAGAACCTTTCTAATATTGGGTTGGTCCCCCTTTTGCACAGCTCTGTACCTATGATGCTCGGTGTATTCTGACATATTTTTATCAGAACAAGCATCAACTTCATAATATTTCTAATTCAATCTAGCAGCTCATCTGTAAGCTCTGTTAGATGTGGTGCTTTATGAAGATCGCTTGTATGTATAGGAATCCTGGTTTTGACTGCTAGATTTACAGTGAAATAAACCCTCAGTGTATTTTTAGCATAATACCATAACCTTAATGCACTTTTATTGAAGGTTGCAGTGTAATCCTGAACACAACATGTATTATGAGACTCTTAATTTATTAGGTTTGTGGGTTTTAGCCTCTACAAAGACAGTGGTTGACTGGTGTTTAGAGATTTGGGTTATGGAATGACCACTGTTGGGCCTTCAAACAAAGCCCTTAACCCTATCAGCTCCAGGGCTGAGCTCTGACAAGAACTTCCAAGATTAGAGAGAAGGGTCACTAAAGGTATGCTAGTACAGAAATAAAATCTAAGAGATCAAGTGGACACACACCTGGTCATTTTTAAAGATTTCTATAAGATTGATTTCTATAAGATGTCTATATTATCTTTGCTACCTGAATGAATTACAAAGCTAACTTTTCTATTTTCTAGCCCTATAAGTGGTTTCAGTTTTTTGTTCTTCTTTACTTCACTCTGTTTCTTTTTATCACCTTCTCTCATCTTTTCTTTTAAAAGAAGCAGAAAATGCCTAACTCCCAGGTCTTGAATACTATAAAAAGCAGGTTATTGATTTGAAACCTTCTCACAGTACACACGGAGCATCTGCTGCTGCCGAAAGACGAACCTTTCAAAAGAAATAAGCTTTTAACACAGTTCCACTGTACCTGCCTTTGAATAAGTACGTGAAATTTTTTTCTCTTTTAAGGGAAAAAAGATAATGCATCAGCAGCTCTTCCATGTTAACTTAAGCAATCTGTTCTAAGTTGAATAAAATCTGTTTTACATTAGAATACAGGTGTTTGCTCTAACAGATGTTTCAGTGTGTCTGGATAAGAGAACATCAGGCCTATTTACCGAAATAAGGGTCATCTACTGGTCACAATGAACATTGAAACACTTTAAGCTTTAAATTATTAGCTAGATACTCTATATAGCCAAATGTATCTGGACGGCTGATACTTATGTTGGGTGAGAAGACTCCCAATTAAAATTTCCCAATTGAAAAGAAAGATTCTCTTTTCTAATAAGAAAAGACCAGTGGGTGCACATCACCTGGCTAATACAATTCACTGGGTAGGGCATGTTGGTACCAGGATCATGTTAGAGTCCTATTTACAGCATGGAGTTTGAATCGAGGTACATGCAGCTAATTAATAACCATCCTCCTCAAGATGTACTAAACTCAGATTAAGTAACCCAAAGCATGCAGCCAGAGTCAGAGTGACTACAGGGCAAATCTCTAAATGTCCTTAAATGACCCAGACTTAAAATCATGTTGAACATATAAAGAGAGACTTGGATATGGTTATTCACAGACAACTATCCTTCATTTAGGGTTGCAACGATCTGCCAAGAAGCTGGTAGTGATTATTCCAAGAAGACAGCATCCCTAAGTATTAAATCAAGGGGCTACAAAAACATTCTTTGCAGATTATTCAATATAGGTGGATGGGAAATGGCAATTCAATCAGAAACTATTTAAATCTTTTGCCCATGTGGTTATATTAGCTGTAGTTGAGTAGCTGTTCTTTATGCAAGAGTCAAAAAATCACAGGGATTCAGTTAAAATGGCCCATGGCTTTAACACACTGAAAGTCCTCCTAATTCCTCAAATTGTTTAATGATATTATTAGCTGTAGGTACTTATTACACAATTCGACAGTCCTACACACTGAGCCTTTGTGCGACACCAACGAGGGACAGGACAGAAAAGTACATGCTATATGGAGATTAGGACAGGGAAAGACACTGGCTACATTAAATAAGAAGAAAATGCATAAATAAATAAATGAAAATAAATAAATGTCATCATATGAAATAGTCACTACACAAGTTGACAACACTAATTTTCAACTTAATTAAACAAATAAATTACAGTTGTAAATCAATTAGTTGTCTATTTGTAAGGCACCAATTCATTAGCAAACCCTGAGGAATTTCTAAACAGAAATATAAATGACGTAAATACATCTGAGTAAAATTAATTACACCCACTTGCCAGAACTATTGATGTACTAGCTCGAAAAACAGAGTAATTGCTTCAGGCCTTGATGTTTATCTGTATGTTAAAGAAATGTCCATCAAGCAAACAATATTCAGTGAAAACAGGCAAGCACCTGCCAAGGCGTAAATAATTTAGCAAATTGGAATTCCTGCTATGCTAATTTAGTGTGTAATTGCTTAGGCAGCAATAAGATGCCATTGTCATTGCTTTCTGTGTCAAGTTCTCACATCTTGTCTAGTGCTTCCCCGAGGGAGCTCAAGTCTGGATCTGTTTCTAGATCAGTAGGTTAAGATTATACTGTCAAAAAAGGTATTTGCACATGTGCAGACTTTAACATGCATGTGCTGAGAAGGTGTGTGTGTGAACGTTGAGCTCTGTGGATTTATAGGGAGCATGAGTACGTACAGCCATGCGCTGTTGTGAATCTTTGGTGATTCAGTATGTGTGTTTTGCAAAAGCAGATATTTGGAGACCACAAAGTCTGTATATCTGCAGGCCAGATGCTCACTACTCCACCTCCATTCTCAATTTATCCACAATGTTCAGTTGTGGTTTCTGCACTCAACTCTTTTCATTAAACGTACTTAGTGCTTTCACAGGGGGGGTGTACGCGGATAATAGTGTGTAAAGTCTTCAGTGTTGGAATGCAAAGTGGATTAAGATCTACCAAGTTTGAGAGTTGAAGCCCAGCTCTGTCATGCAGCCACTTTTGGGGCCTTGAGCAAGTGCCTTGACCATGTCTGTTCCAGGGGTGCCGTACACTAACTGACCCGGTGATTTGGGACCAGCTTTCTGGAACACTAGAATATGAGGAAAAAATAATTTAATTGGACGGGATGAACGTGTATAGGACAAATACAGGCTTTGAATTAATACTATGAGAGATCTTCATTTTTTAAATACTTTATATACTTTTAAATTTTAATTAGAAATGGTGACGGCAATTAATACTAACTGGTCATGTCTGAAAGAGTTTAGTATGATCTGATTTTCACAAATTGACTGACGCTTCAAGAGAAAAAAAAAGATTTTCAAATGATGATGATGTGCATTAGTGACCTAATGCTCAACCAAAAACCTTTGATTATGGATTTAAAACGGTACAATGCTGAAAAATGAATCACGTTTGGTAGATTGTGATTCAATCAGGTAAACATGAATGACAGGAAATTCTGACCTTTTTTAAAATAATGACTACACCTCAGCCCAGCTAAAGCACTGCTATCTACAATCTATACTAAACTAGAGTGCTCATCAAAAACCAAAAACTTTTGAATGAAGCGAGATCGACAACACTTTATGTTGTTTCTATTTTGTAAAATGTGAACTAAAGATAGTTGGTTCCATTTTTACAACTGGCTTGAGAAACAACGTCAGTAGGGATGTCTGAATTCTTTGAACCTGCAGATAAACAAGTTAAAGTACAGGAACTATTTCAAACCAGGCTCAGCTTAGGTTAAGGAGATGGAAAGGAATTGTATTTTATATAGCTGTAATGACGGCAAGCGGGTTAGCGTTAACCAAACGAACCAATCCGGGTTTTCAGATGCCTTATGAAGTTTTATACGGTCGATCCGGGGTCTTTAATTAGGTTCCCGCATTTTTAACATGTTGCCACTCTTCAGTTGTGTCCCAGGATGTTTACACTCGAAGCCAATTTAACACAGTTGGCGGATGTTGCGATGCGTCACAAGAACTGGGCTGTGTCCCAAATGAAAGAAATACAGAGAAATATACACACACACAAACAAAGAGAGTCATTAGTGATGAAGTGTACCTCAAATTACCATTCGTCTAACACAGTACAGTGGTACCTTGAAACTCGACGTCACGTGTTATTGGAGTGTAAATGACATTGATTTTCAAGATATTTGGGAAACCTGTTTATGAGGTTAATGGTCCCATGAAATATGCTAGATAAAAATAATGTTATTTTGGCACATAAAACCAAATATACAAAAATACAATACAAAAAACACTGAAATACAAATGGAGTTAAAATCAATGCAAATACAAAAAATATTGAGTTTAAGGGTACATAATTATTTAGTGTCAAAGACTTCAAATTTAGAGGACTTCGAGTTATGAGGTATGGCTACTTATCACTCAACAGATATTTAACACACCAGCATTTTAAATTGAAGCAAGACCACTGCGTTGTTTTCACCGAGCCTGCAAGGCTGCAAGCTAACAACCAGGTTCCATTGGGAAAAACAGGCCTCAAGGCAAAAATACCCCTGGACAGGACAGCAATCTCTCTCAGAGCTTTGATCACACATCTTGGATGTAGTCACACCTGTGTAAACGGTCAGAAGGCTGACAGCTAGCATAACACCCTGTTGAGTGACATTATTATGAGCATTTTATACTTTCAAAGACTGTAGCTTTTGAAAAAAGTCACATTTTCTAAGATGACCTGGTGGGTATATAATGTCTAGAGGGGACTCTCCAAAAATCTGGAAATGAATACATTCTTTGTCAGAACACAGATGCAGCAAGACAATGCAACACATCACATGGCTTGAAATGTCCGACACTAGTTGGAAGTGCATGACCAAGCCTTCCAAGTATTACCATGGCCGCCTAGTTTCCCAGACATGAATCCAACTGAGCCTCTGTGGGACCAGTTTGATGGTCGTGTTTACTCTATGGATCAGCTGTAGAATGCACTGCAGTCAGTATTGCTCCAGATACATGACATAACCAAACAGGACTTTTCACTCCCTGCACATCTAGTTGCAGTCTGTGCTGGATATGGTGATTACTCTGGATATTAGTTGGTGGCCATAATGATGTGACTAAACAGTGTAAAATGATTGTTGAATTTATTGTTCTAAATTATAGGAGCAACAAATGCATTCAACATTGGCAACCATCATAAGACTGTCCACATCTGAGTAGATGGTGAAGTCACAGGGTACCTGGCTTAAAATCTGCAATAATAACCTCCTAGTAACAGTGAGATATGTATTTCTTAAATCATATATTTATGTTATTGACATTATTTTACACATAAGTGGTCAAACATGATAAAAAGTTTATATTATTGACAATTTAACAGTGTGGAACCTTATGCTTCCCTGAATTAAATTTTGGTCCTGTATCAATACTTGGTAAGGACCTGTGTTGCCGTGACCCCAAATGCTACATTCAATCCAAGACAGCCATAATTCATGGTCATGAGTGTGTGGTTAGGGCTTCTTTAAAACCCTGCCAGCATACCAAATGGGTCACTAATTAATGGAAAACTGAATAGATGCCTGCAAACATAATGACTGTATATGTTTGGGGGAAGGGATATGGTTGTAAGGGGTTGCATTGTAATGGTATGGTTTGTAACCACTTAAATTAAAGATTTTTAAATTGATGCAGTATTTTTCTGACTGATCGAACCTTTAATTTCAGTAGGACAATTCACTCATTCACTGGCATGCTGACATACATACTCACAATGCAAACAATAATTTTGTCACCAAATTTTAACCCAGTTGATCATCAGTAGGAAATTTGGGGCAAATTGTGGGATTCTTCATTGATGAAAGATCATAAGAACAATATTCAAATCCCCACAGACTATCTTGTTGTCCAGTGTCCTCAGAAGTGGATCAGTCATACTTAAAGCCCTGTTAAATTCACAGGAAATGTGGTTGGGAGTTTTCATTCTTATGAGTCATGTTGTAGCTGCTTTAGTCTTTAGACAACTTGGATTGTTTGACTAAGTATTTGCTAACTATATTGCTGAAGGATTGCTTGGACCATATCACACACAGAGAGAAAGACAGAGGGAGGGAGAGGTGGATGGATTCTATCTGTATGGTCATATCAGCCACTTTTTTGTAAAATTCTCCACTTTTTCGATGTGTCATGTGTTTTGTGTCAAAAAACAAGATTGCAGCATTCAAAATGGTGGCCATGTTGGTAGCATGGCCTAACAGGTTTAAGCGTATGTATAATAATGGATAGTTGTGTGCATTTTCATTTAAAATGGATGTTTTGTTAATTATAAGACACCCTGTCTGTATAAACGTATACACTCATACAAAAGTACACGCGTACGCACGCAAATATACCAATACTGCTGCGTCGGAGGGATCTTTCCCGCGACTCCCTAACCAGTTTGGCTTTCCTGCCCTATGTTTTCTGCCCTTATTTCCACTTTTTTGTTTTGCAAAAAGCCCAGTGGAGCTCGGTAAGCCAGTTTAAAATAGAGTATGGCCGCCCAGTCAGCAGACGTAAAACCACAGGACAAAACACACAGCACACACATGCCAAAATGCACAGCGCAGGATGCCTGCATACAAAATTCAGGGGAAAAAAATTAGGTATGCATTTGCGACATGCCATCACACCCCGATGTGTTCAAATCTAAATCAGCCACGTCTTGGGAGACAGAGCGATGTTCCCCTTGAAAGCCGATACGCAGTATGTTCGGCCTTGTGGCGCTTAATGGCTTGACGAGGCAATAACGGAGGCGAAATCTGATCTTAAATCAGACATCAGGAGAGCCTGGAGGCCCTGCAGCCCAAAGGCTAGATCTCTACGGGAACGTGAGGTCTCGCTCTCGCACCTTACAACATTTAAGCTTTAATTATTGCTGCTAAGCGCTGCCAGCCGTCTGCTGAGCACAGATGTTTAACACACACACGGCAGCAATACTTCTCAATCAGAGATATTATGTGTGTTGAAAAGAAGCCTGACAAATGCATGTAGTGCAAGGCATGAACACTTATACGCATATAGTGTTTTACATGACGTATGAGGTGCCATACAACCCCTCCTTTACCCCTTCTCACATTGGCCTACATTGACATTGCAGAGAAAACTGGCACGAAATTATTTCTCCCCTATACATATCAGGCATAAGATTATGACCACCTCCCCAATATCCTTACTTGGAAAACTCTTGATAGATACTGACCACTGCAGAATAGGAACACTCCTCAGCAGCCATTGTTATTATAACAGAGCCAGGACTGCTTAATCAATTTGTCCAGTTAAATTATTGCACTTAGAAAATAGCACTAGCAACAACAGAATGGTAGAAGGTCCAAAGAAATTTAGTACACATACCAAAGGACCACAGCTTCCTGAGAAAGTACAAATGACTCTGTACTTTCTTGAACACTGCATTGGTGTTCAAACTTCAGTCAAGTTTATTGCCCAGGTGCACAGAGTGCTATGTGTGTTTTTATATGATTTATTAGCTTCGTAGCTTTTGTCTATTTTTTTTTTGACAATTGTATCAATATTAGTCCGCTTAGTACAGTAGGTCCTCTAGATCAACTAACAAACTTGCAAAAAATGTAAAATTCTAAAAGAAGTTCATAGTTAAAAATTCAGGTTAGTCTGTGGAGTTTGCATGTTCTCCCAGAGGCTTGGGTCTCCTCCCACAGTTCAAAAACATGCAGTCAGGCACCGAATTACTCTGCAGGTGAGTGGATGTGTGTGTGTGTCTGCCCTGTGATGAATTGGTGCCCCATACAGGATGTTACTGTGTACCTTGTGCCAATTGAAAAGGTGGTAGTGCTTCCAGAACCCTCCTACTAAGTGACTGAAGTTTGCATTACCACTTGAAACCCTGGAACACAATGATCACACACTTTCTAGCATTAAATTAACCTTCTTCATTAACCTTCTTCAAAAAAGTATCTATCTATCTATCTTCATGTTTTTGAATCATTCCCAAAAGTAAAGCAAACAGACTTAGGGGGAAAAGTCCTTTAAGTTAGTGACTGGACTGTACCTTGCCATTTTCCAAACTGCATCGATATATTGATGCTAAAATGAATACACAGGGGAAATCACAACAGTCAAAAGCTTTATGTGGCCACCGGCGGAAATCGAACAGGCCAGTGGCTCCACCAAACAGTGTTGTGTTTAGTGGCGGTGGCTTTTCGGGTTCCCTCTGACTCAGATTTGCTTCTGAGTCATTTTTTAAAAGCTGATCTCACGGTGAAGGACAGTGAGAGAGCAAAATGTTTTATTGTAAAGAGTCTATCTAATCTATCTATCTATCTAAACTATCTATCTAATCTGTCTGCCTGTCTATCCATCTAGTAATCTGTAAAGTTACAAGGTCAGTTATAAAGGTTGTAAATAAGTGATGCTTACATTTAACATGGCTGGTAGTAATTAGGCCTTAGTTTAGTGTACAAGAACTTTAAATGAATTACAACTGGTTAATTGGTTGATTAACTAGGGGCTGTTTTGGTTGGTGTAAAGTTATCAGTTTTGTTTTATTTACTTGGGTTGTCATTAAATCAAGTTCAAACAGCAAAAAGGTAAATCATTTTTACTGTACCAAATTACAGAAAAGGTTATGCAAAGAAAAAACAAACTGCAAATATGCCAAGAGATGTTTTTTTCTCAAATTTCTTCCAATGTAAAGGGTGTCCCTAAAGTCTGGGCAAAAAGGAAATCTTCCAAACAAATGTAACTAATGATATTCTTATTGAAATGCACATGTGCATTTGCATCATAAATAGTAGAAAACATTTGAAGATAGGAAACATGATGGCTTAGTGGGTAGCACTGTCGCCTCACAGCAAAAAGGTCCTGGGTTAGATCACTGGGACCTTTCTGTGCTGAGTTTGCATGTTCTCCCTGTGTCCTCGTGGGTTTCCGCCGGGTACTCCGGTTTCCTCCCACAGACCAAAGACATGCTACCAGATTAATTGGAGACACTGAATCATCCTGTAGGTAGGGTGTTACCATGTGCCTTGCACCCGTTGAAGAGCTGGGATAGACTCCAGCACCCCTCCCTGACCCTAATTAGGATAAGGGGTTAAAGACAGTAAAGATGAAGACAATTGAAGATGTTATTCATTTAAATAATTATGCATTTTGCCCATGTGTCCACTTAAGGAAACCCTGTACATTCCTAATTAGTCCTTCAGCTGATACAAGTCTAAGGAGGGTAAATTTAAACCAGTTAATGAATGATCAACAAGGTTAATGTGTAAAAATCAACAAAGGTTGAGAGTTCAAATCACAGCTCTGCCTTTCTACCACTGTTGGGATCTTAGATGAGGTCCTTAATGCTCTCAGCTCCAGGGCACAATAAAATGGATGACCCTCGGACCCCAGCTTCCGGACAAGCAGGAAAATTATTTAACATTATAATGTAGAATGATGTCAGAATGTCATTCCTTAAACCCTTAACATACATATGCAAGACTTAAGGAAGGTCCAGGACTGTTGCACCCATTCTACCAGCTACCCAACCACATCACTTTTCCTTTAATCTTCTAAAATTAGTCAGTGTAATGAAAATGCAAATAAAGGTGATCAGAAACAACATTACTTCTTTTTAAAAAAATGAGAAGTTTGTACTCAGCAATTTAAGACATAAAGGCCACACAAATGCTGTTGCAACTACCTACATGTAAACACATTTTTAATAAAGCTTATAGAAGGTGTTTGACTAAACTCACATTGCTAAATCCATGGAATATTTAATTACACAGAGATCTGCTGACTCTCAAAAGTCTCAAATTTAATTATCTACGCCCTTTTATACAGTGAGTAAACCTGAGGATAACCTGAAGCTGTTAAAACACACACACACACACAAATACTATTTATAGACATTAATCATTGTGTTTAACTATCTATTTTGTGTAATTAAATGCTTTGCTTGCTTAATATTATGTTTTGACTTCAATAACCATGGTAATATTTTGTGGATATAGGTTGGGAAAGGTTTTAGGTCAAGCCTTCACTTGCACACCAGTCAGCAAAACAAAAACATGTGGTGTATAAGCCCTACTTTGCATAATACAAGAGGAAACATATGCACCATGAAGCAATGGAAATGTGGCTTTTCCCTGCATCAGGAGGCATGCGTCTGAGTGCATCTGAATTCCGTTCATTGGTCAGATGGTAAAATGTAGGCCTGAAGGCTTCTTCACCAAAAAACCTTCCAACTTAAATCAAACACAAGGATCTGCCTGATCTCACCCTGGGGAGGTCACTACAACCTTCAGACATTTTGCAATGTACATAAAAGCAAAGAACTGAGGGGTTTGGACAAAATAACGGAACCATTAGATTAAAATGCTTCTTTGAAGTGACTGAACCAGAATTATAAACATATGTACAGTACCATATTAGGAAATAGCCAAGAGACAGCAAAAAGCACTGGTGATAGGTTATATGGCAACCAAAGTGTACTGTAGAACAAATCTAATAGAACAAATAGTAATATTAGTATATATTAGATTCATATATTTTATACAATTAATTACCTTAACAGTTTTTTGTACACTTAATAACACCTTCTTTCACTAAGGGAAGTCTCTACAGTGTGTGAATATATGACAACAAGTCTGGAAGTACCTGACCATAAGATTTCAAACATGTGCATTATTTAGGAGTTGCACTCACCCCCTTGTAAGGTTTTAGAGTGTTCCTGAGAGTTTAAGTACATTGCTTTGTGCACAAGGGCAAGGTCAGACAAAAACAGGTAAACAAGAGTCCTCTAAGTT
>JAYDZF010000013.1:6153361-6164288 GCA_034509105.1 Microcambeva barbata
TTTTCACTGCACAGATTGGGTTAAATGCGGAGAACAAATTTCACTGCAAAGTGATGAAAAAAGTATCTATCTATCTATCTATCTAGTGATTATATAAACACATTTGCATACTCTGATATGCTGAAGACGCCTTGCTTCATAAACTGATGTGAAAATAATCTAAATATTTCAGTCACTTGCACAATGTTAGCATGAATCAGTTAATAAATGATGAATTTATGAGGGACCTTTATTTTTACATTTGTTGGAAACTGTTTGGGCTACAGTAGCTCGTCTGTTGAATAAGAACACCTGGGCCAGCCTTCAGTCCCCACATGCATCAATAATCCTTGGTCACAATGACTCTCTCATCACTAATGTTACTTTTTTGAACCATTTTTGATAGATACTGACCAGTGCAGACAAAAAACACCCCACAAGAGCTGCAGTTTTGAAGATGTTCTGACCCAGATGTCTGGGCATTACAATTTGGGCCATGTTAAACTCGACCATTTTTAAAAAAATTGTTCTAACATTAACCTAGTGTATAATATATCAGGATGTGCATATTTATTTGAGGATATAAAATGCTGCCTGATATATCCCATCCCATGAAGAGACAGTGTCAGATATTATGATATGCCTGATCTGTGCATGTAGAAAAGCGAGGTCATCTGGTATTGAAATTCTTAGTAAATAAAAAGAGTTTAAAAAAAGAACCCTTACATTTAATTTGTAATTTAGTTTTTTCCCTTTTATCTTGCTTTTCCTACTGTTTAAGCAAGAAGCTTTAACCTCCACCCTAAACTCAAAAATCAGTCTTCTTGCCAGAACCATCAATTAAATGCACATTTTGAACTCATGAGAGAAGTCACTACAATTTTGGTATGTCAGAACTACATTTAACTAAATTTAGCCATGGCTAATGACCTGGTACACTACATTTGTGGAATATATATTATTTACTATCAGAAGCAATACATGCATACATTGGTGATAGTTGCTGAACTGAGAATGAGAAGTAAACAGTCTAGGTAAACGTTCAGCAGCTTTATGTGTGTTGTGTACATATAAGAGAATGTTTGTGTTATTATACAAGTTACACAAATTTTGTATGTTCAACCTTTTGTTTTTGGACTTTGGGAAGAAACCGGAATGGGGGTGTTTTCACAATTTAAATAAACGTAAACTTCGTGATAAGTTAACCAACACTAATGTCACAGCCGACACTAATTGGTTTCAAAGATGGCGAGTTTATGGGACGTCGACTTCGGTACGACTGTACACAATGAAGCTTAAACATAAATAATATCTTCAATGTCAAACACCATCATAGGAAATGTATCTCCAGTTCACCTAACTTTCCCCCCTGTGGACACGGGAAGGTACCTCACACAGAGACAGGGTGAACATGCAAACTCCACACAGAAAGGACCTGAACTGCTCCACCTGGGAGTCTAACACAGTAACAACAGTGATACCCATCGAACCACCGTACCTTCCAAAATTCACTGACTGATCTGACGTGTGTGTTGTTGAGGAGTTTGTTAAACTGCACCCCCTCCATCCTCATTTACAGACTATTCCGGGACTGGCCTAATTATACTCTGTCAGTATGTGGTTGGAATGTGTGGTTCTTAACCTCTACTTTTCTCCTTCGTCCTGTTTTCCCTCTTTCTCTGTCTTCTTCGTTACCTCCTCTTCCTCCACAGCTTTATTGCAAATAAGAGTTTTATCGCCTTCATCACGCCTCTGGTTTTGACATTTTACTTTTTCTTTAGGTACATATTAGCTCGGCTCGGCCACTTTTTCTTTTCTTCTTTGTAACTTTATGGTAAGGATATTTTTGTGCTTTTAAAGATGGATTTAAGTTTCTTGTTTGCCCCCCTGTGGCTGGCTTCACTTCCTGCCTCTTCCTGTTTTCACACAAACACACACAGACACACACACAATCTGTAAGGAGAGCTGGTAATGTGATTTGTGCTTTTTAAAATACATGAGCATGTACTGCACCGATGCTCTCATGATTTAAAGTTACATATGGTCAACTTTAACCATGTAATTCAATAAATTATACTAGGTGTTAATAATTTGCTCAGTTGGTAAACTTTGTGTCGTGTTATTTTTGTGCATTATGCATTGTACATTTTTGTTTGGGTAGAGAGAGAGAGAGAGAGAGAGAGAGAGAGAGAGAGGGAGGGAGAGAGAGAATATAATGCGTATATAAGCAATACAGAAAAACATCCATCATTTTGCTGCTACTACTGATAAAATATTGACCAGCCTGTAGAGCATAAATCTTAATCAAATTAAGGATTTCATCAATCCCTCATTCTAACAAACAAACAGAAACCAATACAGTGCAACCCCCATGTAAGAATTCTAATAGAATTTAACAATACTACTCATTTTAGTCAAACACATAAACAGAATAAACAGAAATTGTCTAAAAAAAAAGAAGTGGTGTCTTATTTTTTTCCATGACTGTATAAAGCCTTAAAACTTTTGGTTGGTTGGCACTTATTGGAAGGATTTTCCAATTTTGTCACAACAATTTGTTTACAATGAAAACTGTCAACCAACCAAAAAAAATTCCCAAGGGCTCAATCACAACTGATAAAAAAGTAGAATGTATATATACCAGAATGCCCGACAGGTATTAAAGTAATAATAAAGAAACAGATGCTAACAAATAAGAATAATATAGAAAGAAAGAACTGGAGGTGCTTTTGGGCCTGGACTAAAATATAAACCTTCTAAACCAAGAAGTCATTATGTTCAGGTTCAAACTTAGCATGTTTGAGTCAGACCATTGTGCCACCGCTGTGTGGGGAATTTTGGGTGAGAGAATGACGAATTCTTAAAACTAGGTCAGATTATCTGCGTATCTAAGTACAATCTCTCATATACCTATAACTGCACTTCAGCCAGCCTGGTCTACACTATTATGATCAATAGTATTAAGACTATCCTGCTGTCTTTTCAGGGGTCACCACAGGTTATTTATATGCAGGGTGTCAATTTGAAAACTTCCCACCCTTAATATCTCCCTTCCAGTAAATATTATTAAAAGACACACCAATTTTATTTTAAAGGGGGAAACTTTTAAAGAATATTTGCAGCCTTTGTAATTCAACCCCTTTACTAATAATTTGTTTTATCATTAAATCATATAATGAAACATTTTCCATGAAATTGCTAAGGTTGATCCTGCAGTTCGCCAGAAAAAAAGTTTTTGACTGGAAACAACTGTGTAAACAGAACTAATCAGACAACGATATTACATTTGATTATTTTAAGTTACTTCTATAGTCGGAACAAACAATTGTTTGTAAATTTAAATCCGCTGCCTTGGAAAATTCCCATAAATATTTTCTTATTCTTATGTAGTTAATGTTAGTTCTGTTTAGCTTGATATTAGTTTTGTATAAGACCTAAGAAAGATTAAGGTCTAAGATTTATCGATAATGTATCCAAATGTAGCTGTGATGTGTTCAAGAAAACTTTGAAATTGTTCACTAAACTCAACACTTAATATTTTAGATATAACTTGATGTAATCAGTCTTCCTTTGGCTCACTGTAGACTAATTCCCACAGACACTCAAATAAATTGTGGAAATCATTTCCAGAGCAGTGCTTATGGTTTTAAAATGACATGAAAAGCAAGCTCATGGTCAGGTGTTTACATACTTTTGGATAAATAGTGTGGCCACGGAAAATTCAACCAAACCACTAAGTTAAATGAAATGATGGAACTGAACTTGAGCAAAAAATTGAATTGTGAAATGTTTTGTCTTTCTTTTTTTCTTGCTAGTATACTAGTTAGGGAAGAAGTTCTAAATATAAAGACTAAAGGTTACCAGTTCTGTACTTCTGCTTACTGTTACCCCGTTTGAAATTAAAACAATATTTTATGTATAAACACAAAATTAGGATTACTTTGTTTAGCCAAACCTTTACATGTAGGTGGTATGTGAGTTTTTCTTTTCTTTTAGCAACAATGACAAACTGCTGTTTACTAGACGGCTGTTTACTATGCTAAATATTTCACACAGGCTACAGTAGTTCTTAAAAACTAGAAAATGATTCAGTTATCTGTATGATGACTGCTGCTGATTATAAGTACTTTGTTCATATGAGAAGAAACATTGGATGGACATCCTCAGAGCACGGTCTTTACCATATGTCATTAGTACCTGTCATTACCATATGTATATTTTCAAAGACATCGTGTAGGCTAAAGATAGTGTTCAAATAGGCTATTAATTTTCCTACACCATGTGTGGTTAATTTTTTCTTCTTTACGTAGTATTGGTTGATACAGTCAGATATCCATTATCCATTAAAGTAGAGCACATTTTATTTGTTTTAGAACTTTTAATTGTATTCTTTGTTGTTGATGCTACCAAGGCTTTAATTAACTTCAGGATCAATTGAGAATGAATCTAATATATTAACATATCATATTCTATTCAGTTCAGTTAGTTCAGTCCAATGTTGGATTTAAGCACAGACCGTTGATCAATGCTTTGCTAAAAATGTGTCCACACTAGTTGCCCGAATGCCCCAAATATCTGATGTGAGCTGCACAAATATGAAGAAACATACACTGAATTATCTTCAAAGAGAAGAGAAAGACAGATAGGCAGACAGAAAGATTACATGGCTAGATTGGGAGGATGGATGTAAAGATAGATAAATGAGATGGCTAAATGGGATGGGTTATTGGTCTTTTTCAGCCAAATGACAGCACTGTGGAAAAATTATTTTAAGACCTATGGAATTTGGTAATATTCTATTGAATATTTTTAATATCATTTAAGCTTACCTTTAATGAGTGATCAGATGTACCCAGTCTAGTACCATCTAGCATCTACCATCTCCAGGCAATAGATGAAAATATTTTTTTTTAAACTGATTAACCATATAAGGCTGACAGTGAAAGTGTATAACTCTGTTTAAATACTGCACATGTAAATATAATGTAATGCAATTGGGTTCACACTTCTATCTAAGAAGAAACTTAAATCATGATTGAAAACAGTTTAAGCCATTGAGGGTTGGCAGAGTCGAGATTTGCCCACAAACTTTTGATTGACATCCCAAAGCTCTAGCCACTAGGACAGGGGTTTTCAAATATTTTTCTATGATTTTTCGTGCAACCCAGGCAACACATAAAAACACATGTCATTCATCAAAACATCAATTAAAAAAACCACACAAAATGAAATAGAGCAAATGTATTACATTGGGACAATTTGGTCTCACTGTGGTTTACAAGGTGTAACATAAAGCCAACATTTCTTTGGTGCATATTAAAAATTATAACATGACTTATTTTTTCTTCAACTTATTTTTTTTGGCCTGCAATCCAGGGTTGGAAAAACCTTGCACCAGGTCACTACTTTCCCCATTATGAACTCATAGCAGAACTTTGTTTTTAACTACATTTTTAACCACAAAGTGGTTCTTATGTGAACCTTTTGACCCACTTGAGGCTAAAGCATGTATGGTTGAAGCAGCCACACCAAAAATGCATCTCCTGCTGGACTGCTGGATGAAATCTTTAACAAGTGCACTCACAATGTCCAGAACCCACATATTTTTAAGCCAGCTGAGATTTTAATGAGAAACGATCAATTTTAATGGAATTGTTCACCCACATTAGTTTTATCCAATTACTAGAATGCTTTTTGCTTTCTTGCTACTGTGGCTTACCTTCACACATAACCAGGCAAAGCTGTTCCTCTCGTCCCCAGTGATACCTGTGCAGTCTTGCATATGGAGAGTCACACACTTCTGCATGGGGAATCCCCTCCAGTAACCACCTGATGGATGAGCCAATCATCGTACATGTGCACGTCCAGTCTGATAGAAGCAAAGCTTGAAATTTTTTCAACAGAAGTTAGAACAAGTGAAATGCCTAATGACTTTTAAATGTGTCTAGTTTAATCTAATTACAATTATAAGCTGTGCCACTCAGGGAAGATGGTTCCCTGTTGAGTCTGTTTCTTCTCAAGGTTATTCAGTTTTCCACCTTGCTAACAAATGTGCTCATAGCACTAGTTACAGAGCCCGGAGAGAGTTAGGAATTGGGTGCCTTGCTAGAGGGCACTTTAGTCATCACCTGTTAGGAACTGAACCGGCAACCTTCCAATCACAAGCCTAGTTCTCTAAAAACCAGGCTACTGCTGCTGGGTGTTTACCTACAGACCATGGAGACTAACATTGGATAAAGATGCTTTGTGTATGTGTATGTATGTGTGAAAGAGAGAGCCTCTGCCTTTGCATGCACAGAGTTGCCAGATTGCAAAAGATTCAACATGCATTAAAAAAGTCCAAAACAACACAGTCCAAAACCATAAGCAGACGATGTTGCATTTTTGAAAATCATAAACCAGTTACACCACCATGAACTACACATGAATTTCTTATAATGTACAGATCAGTAATTATAAATTACAGGTAAAACCAATACATCTCTCAATTTGTGTATGTCATGCTCCGTTTGTGTTCTCTCTAGGTCTTCTTAAGCATGTCTCTATTCTTTGCCTGTATTTCTCTTCTTGCTGTTCCTAGATCATCTATGTGCATACATGCATTTGCTGGTGATACTAATTCCATCACGTGTTCTAACTTTTTTTGATTGCTTAACCCCCTTAAAAGCTGTACGAAAGCATTACTGAAGCACACTGTTGTACAATACCCTCGTGAGCATAGTTGAACAGCATTGTTGTGCGGATAGTAGTGTGTTGCTACAAAAGAGGTGAGAAATATAACAATGAAAGAGATACAGACCATCATAACGCTTAAAATTGCCAAGAAAGTCAAGGTGTCAGTGAGTACAGTTTTCTTCACCTCCAAAAGTCACCCAGAAACTGAGGGAAACTCTGACAGGAAGCCGTCTGGCAGACCCGAAGCCACAACTGCTTGAAAGAAAGCTCACAGGACAATAGCTTTAATCACAGTCTAACAGTGGTCATAGTAAGCAAGTCTCAGTTTCAACTGTAGAGAGACAACTTCAAGCTGCAGGTTTGACAGGATTAGGTGCAGCAGCAAAGCCATTGCTAAGACGTCAGAATAAGACAAAAAAGCTTGCCGGGTCATGAAACACCTCCATTGGACTACTGAAGACAGGAAGAAGGTATTATGGACTGACGAATAATAATTGTAAATTTTCAGTTGATCTCACAGGATCTTTTTTACTCTCTAGTAAGTGAAAGGATGGTTCCCCAGTGCGTGACATCAACTGTCAAAGATGATTATATGGGGCTGTTTTGCTGGAACCAGGGTCGGTGAATTGTACAGAGTGAGAGGAACCCTAAACCAAAACGGCTACCACAGCATTCTGGTATGCACCTAGTTGGTCCAGCGTTCATCCTACAAAAAGAAAGCGAATCCAAAACAGCTATGCCAGAACTACCTCAGGAAAGCTTGAAAACATGAAGTCTACAGATGTAAACCCCATCAAGCTGGTTACAGATGAAATAAACAGAACACTTAAAGCCAAGCAACATACATGTGCCACACATTTATGGGATGCAACAGATTTGTGAAGAATATTGCATTTCTATTGTACCAAAAAATCCCACAAATGCCATGCTGAGGAATAGCTTCTTTCTGAGGGATGTGTCGACATGTTCTAATGTAATTGACAAAAAAAGAATAGTTATTTATTTATTAGCAATATAATATGAGTAAATTGGTATTTACGTATTAAACTGTTTTCAGTGTGTCACCCACATGTTGTTGTAGAAATACAATGACAAACAATCTTGGTATAGTTTGACAATGGCTAAATTATGATGGCAAGAGGAGTGTGTATCTTCAAAACTGTTTGTGTGGTCAGTATTTATCAATCTATCAAATGATGGAACAGTGGATCATTTACAAAATGATCTAACGTTTTCCAAAAAAGTTGTTTGCATATTCGAGGAGGTAAACTGCACATGCACTCTTTTTCCCGATCTGGACTGGAAGGATGGGTGACCATGCTGAGTGCTGCATCAGGGCCAAACCAAAAGGAAGTGACCATACTAAACAGTGTATCTTGCATGCACACAAACACACACATTCATTATGTCAGGCCATATTTTTTCCACCATACAGAAATGAGTTTACTTTGTTGTCATGGCAACACAACTCAAATAAATACATGTGTATTGCAGAAAGAGCTTTTTTGCTGGTTGGCCTAGACTAAAATCTAAATGATAAGTGGTGGGTGAATGGTTCCAAAATGCTTTTAAGATGTATTATTGACGACTGTGCCTGATTACTTAATGATGGCTAGTCATCGTGATGTTTTTGAAATTCTATATTTTAAAAAAGACAGTGTCAGAAACAGTGTCAGCATATCTATTGTTTTACATATGTTCTGACTTAGCAATAGTCACATACAGTCAACAAAAATCAAGACTTCTGTGCCTGGTTGAATGCAACACCTTGAGGGAATTTCCCCCATAAAATCTCTTATATGTATAAACACATATATAGTATGTGAAAAAAATATATCCTCATATTTATATCTTATTTGGTGTGTCTTTGCTAAGATGGCAGTTTCTTATGCTGAAGAAGGCTTCTGTATTTTTGTGTAAGTAGCTGCAATCTAGCTTGAACAGCATGTTGAACAGCTTTGTCCCTTCACAGCAAGAAGGTACCAGGTCTTTTTTGTGCTGAGTTTGCATGTTATTCTTGTGTCTGTGTTTTCCAAAACACAAGACCTGCAGCCAGATTAATTGAAGAAATGTTCTTTAGACAATCAACTAGTTTTCTAAGCCTGAGGTTAAAGTTTAGCTAACTAACACCCTTTCTGAGAAACTGCTACTTTGAACCTCCAAGTATTCATTAGAAGTGTCAGGACCAGCCTGTGAATTTACCATGTAATGCAAACCATGTTTACAAAGATGAGTACACTGATTACAAAAATGAAATCCACGACAGAACAAGAGGTGAACATTTTTACCCATAACACAGTAGCCTTTGCTTTACAACTACTGTTCCTCTTTGCACACACTCCAACATCTTGTTCTAGAGCTTCATGGACTGATGGCAAGTCCTATCTATGTTTAATAGGTTCTAAAAATTTACTGCAGCTGCTGGGGATATAGAAGGATGCAAGTACCTAATCCCTAGCGTAACAAATGTTTTCTCTCATGGCCCAGTTTCCAGAATTGTTAAGCTTTCTTATTTGGGGAGGGCTCAAGAAAAGCTTTTCTTCAATCTCACAAAAATGGGAAGTAATTATTTGTGGACTCAGATGTGTGTAATGCTTAAACAAGTGCAGTAATGCCTAAGCATCTGGATCATTATATCCATATGAGGAACATGACTGGGCAAATTTCGTCCGGGCAAAGTACACTGGATGAGAAAGTGTCACAGAAGGGGGAGTGAGTGCTGGATTTAACTAATTACTGTTAACATACTACTGCAGGTGTGCTAGGTTTGTTGTCACGGAAAAGGAATTACACTACATTCCATTTTTTTTAAATGATTCTACATAAATTACATAATATCAATCATGGTCTTTCCTGACGATCAATATTGAAGACATCCAAACTATGAACGAAGTATGTGAACAATAAATTGTTCAACCAGAATATGTTTTATCATTTAGATTCCTCAAAGTAGGCACCCTTTGATTTGATGACAGATTCTTACAATTTCAGCTGTCTGAAATTACCTGGAAAGGTTCTCCAACAGTCCCAGAGTGGTTCCCAGAGGTGCTGAGCACTTGTTGACCGCATTGCCTTCACTTAGGGGTGTAACTTATCCCAAACCATCTGAAAGGGGGTTTAAGTCAAGAGGTTGTGGAGGCCAGGTAACCTGATGCAGCACTCCATTTTCTCTTTCTTGATCAAATAGCTCCTAGATAGTAGTGGTCTAAATATCGATATTATTGATATCTACGTTGGTATTGAATCGAATCAATAGTTTTAGTTTTTCTCCACTATATTTAGAGCCTTTATCTGGTTTTATCAGTAGGTAAAGAACTGGTCTGTACAAACTGCGCTCCTCTCACAACCCTACCAAACTCCTGCTTTACTGCTCTGTGATCAGATGACACACGTAGTAGTAGTGGCAGAGCGGATGGCAAATTCCAGCTCTGGTGTGCTTTTATATCAGTAGGTAGAAGTGTCCACATACCTTCAGCAATATTGCAGAGTTTAGGAAATAGATACTTTCTTAAAGTTACTTCAAAACATAATGCAGGCAAAAGTAAATCATTTAAACAATGACCATACCACAACTATCATTTAAAGTGGGATGGACCGCTGACAGACTGTGATGCCCCCGTCTGCGCACAAACCCCAAATTAACGCCTGGTTTATTCCCAGCACCGAATGCTTTCCTCTGTTGAAAGGGTGGCCTTTTTAATTAAAACGAGCCAGAGATTCTGTCGATCCGCTGCAGGCCTTAAGGATCAGGATTACATGGTCCGGTGCAGCGTGTGAGCAGATTAATGTGTATGTGCGGTTTGAGTGCTGCGGGTTTGGGTGTGGCAGTTTTTGAACATTCAGCCCCAGCTGTTAAATTCTGTACAGACGGAGTACAAAAAAACCTAAAGATTAGTTGCTAAAATAAAAAAGCCATAAAGAGCAGGTTCAGCGAGTAGCAAAATAGTGAAAGTAAATAATAATAATAATCCACACAGAAGGGCCCTGGATTGCCCTACCTGGGGATCGAACCATAGTCTGTGTTGCTGTGAGGTGAGTGCTACCCACTTAGCAACCCAAAAATAATAAAAAATAATAAAAAATCTAAATAATAATAAAGAAAAGTCATGACTAGATGTTAAACAAAGCCAAAAAGAAAAGGATGCAGTAGAGAGGACATAGAGGTTTAAGTCTGGAGGAGCAATTGGTGGACAAAATGCGGTAGCATTCCTGAACAAATTACCAGAATTACCAACAGCTAGACTACTGTTAGAACCTAAAGACCTTGATCAGG
>JAYDZF010000013.1:6191686-6201841 GCA_034509105.1 Microcambeva barbata
TGTAGTGTTAGGTGCTATTGACATATTATTTCATACTGCTATTTTGTAGATGTACATGCAAGTTTGATGTAAATACCGAGTACAGTAATATTTGATGGTGTATAAAAATATGCTGGTTTACTTTTCCCTCTGTTAAATTAAAATATTTGATTCGCAACACTATTATTTAAAATGCATTAGAATTCTTATTTAATTTAAGTTTTTTTATTTTAAGTGTTTGTGTGTGCTGTGCTGCTAACGGTGAGACATGGTATTTTGTATGAATGTATTACACGTTGTGCTCAGTTCAGTTCATTGTCTTCAACCCCTTCAACATCCTAATTAGGGTCAGGAAGGGGTGCTGAAGCCTATCCCAACTCTTCATCAGGCGCAAGGTACAAGGCAACACCCTGGATGGGGCGCCAGTCCATCGCAGGTTCCTACAGGACAATTCGGTGTCTACAATCAACCTGATAGCATGTCTTTGGACTATGGGAGGAAACCTATGTGGACACGTGGAGAACATGCAAACTCTGCACAGAAATGACATAGATCACCCCACCCAGGGATCGACCCCAGGACCTTCTTGCTATGAGTCGACAGTGCTACCCACTAAGCCTACATGTTGTGTTGGTTAGTGTTATTTATATGGAAGTTAATGGGGCACTTTGAGCGCCATCTGTTGGCATCACGGGTAAGTACTTAACTTACATCGCCAGTCATTTGCTAATGTTTAGTGAACCTGTTCTACTGTTTCCAAAATGAAAGTAACTTAATGCCTCCTTAATCGTCTCCATAACCACATAACCCATGCTTGTTTAATTTAATACATTTTGTATTTAAAGTGTTTGTTGTGTTTTGCGCCGCTATTGTTAGGGCCTGAAGTGCTATTTAAACGAGGTTTCGAATATTTGCCGTCCAGCACAGGCTAACCAATGTGTGACTTTGGCTTTTTATCTTTGTGTTATGGCTTTAGTGAGAAATATGGCATCACACGGTTAATATACCGTCACCATATTTAAATATCGTGAGATACCGAAATAACCACCAGAACGCATCACCCTAGTATACAGTGATGGAAAACATAAAGAGACCACTTGATTGATCGGTTTCTCTAGTTTTAAATTATACGGGTTTGTGTTTGACCCATGTCCATTATGAGCAGTGTAGGTTTTAGAGTAGAATAGAGTATATTAGAGTATAAAATATATTTATTATTTAAACAACAATAATAATTATTATTTATAGTAGTAGTAGTCATTATTTTTATCATCATCATTTTAATTAGTTATTAATACTATCAATGATGATCATAGCAGAAGCTTTTATCCAAAGCGATGAACTGTATAAACAGTTTAAGCAATTCATGTTTAAGGGCCCAACAGTAGTAGTAACATAAGAGTAGTGGTCCAACACAGACATGACTGTGGATGTCTGGTTATGGCCTGTTTGTAATGTCATGTACAAAAGATTGATTACGTTAAGGACAGGAAACTACTGTTTTTGTAAACTATATACATGTATAGGGAACTATATATATATGGTATATTACATGGAGTGAGGACAGAAAGAGCACCAGGAAAAGAATAAAGATGAAGCACGTCTGGATTGAAGGTGGAATGAAAGGATAAAAAATGAGAAAGACCTTAACGGTGTCGTATATGAGTGCACGAGGATGTCTATCAAAGAAATAATTGTCATGTCAGATCCAGAGCACGTATATTAAGTTCTTACACTCCACACTGGAAAGTGAGAGGTTTCTGTGTGCACACTCACCCTCGGGTCAGACTGTTAAAGCCGAATGTTCCACCAAGTGACCCGAAGGTACTGCACAGAGCCCAAAATAGCAGCACAACAGCCTCCATTCTGACTCTACTCTTCCATGTCCTGCATAAAGAGAGAATCAGTCCTCCCTGTGGACCTCTATACATGACCATAAGCCAAAATGGATGGATGTTATTTCCGCTCCTGTATGCTTTCTGGACTCCGGACTATTTTTGCTGAGTCATCATTTGCTAATGAGAAAGAAGATGAGCTTAAGTACAGCCCTACTAAATTCAGTCTTCCACTGAGAAACGGAATGATAGAATAACACCAGTCTGTGTGTAACTTAACAGATGTTAGTAATATTTATTACTGTTATTATTTTTTATTGTATGTATTATTATTTTATCATTGAGATTATTATTGGTAGTATATTTTATTATAACATATATTATTCTAATTTGTAGTTGTGGCATGTATAATATTTTAAGTATTTGTAATTATGGTGACACTGTGGCTTTCTGTGTGGAGTTGCATGTTCTCCCAGTGTCCGTGTGGGTTTCCTCCGGGTACTCTGGGTTTCCTCCCACAGTCCAAAAACATGCTACTAGGTTAATTGGAGATAGACTTGCACCCCATCCAGCTTGTTACCTTGTGTCTTGCGCCCAACGAAGAGCTAGGATAATCTCCAGCACCACTCCCTGAACCTAATTAAGATGAGGGGTTAAGACACTGAAGATGAAGAAGAAGTATTTGTAATTATTTACATGTATTTAAATGTATTTATGATTGTTCTACTTTTTATTATTGTAATTATGATCAGTGGTGGTTAATTTAATCAATCAATATCCTTTTATTTCTGGAGGTGGTTACAAAACTATGTTCATTTTTAAAAAATCATCGGTAGGAATCGATTCCCTAAATGAACAGAGATTTGTATCCATAGATGTAACATTGATTCACTTAGGGACACCGATTGATTTTTATCGGTGAATCGATATTCACTTTAAACATCAGAGAGCAATGGTACTTTTTAAAACACAAATCTTGAATCCAGTTTGCAATGACATCAAATATAAAAGGCCATTCATTGTTACGATACATAAAAGCTAATCACTAATACTTAATGTTACTTATTTTTACTCTCTAGAACTAGTGAAAGGAAACTTTGAAAGTAAATAACAAAAAAAAAAACTAATTGTGCTGATGGATGGATAGATGAATGGATGGATGGATTACAATCCTCCATTTTGCTTCCTTCTAACATCAACTATGAGGATAAAATGTTCACTTGAACCTCTCAGTGGTCATAATGCTATGCTTCTTAGACAGCGTATGATTCGTTAGGGCCACCACATATTTCAGCAAATACTAAACTGTTAAACAGAGACCATACATTTTTCACAGTAAATTGTATATTACACGTGAAGGGGATTTTAACGGCCAGGAATTAGGTAAGGCCTTTGTTAAAAGTAAGGGAGCAGGAATAAATATCGGCTTGGTTAGCTGAAAGAAATAAAAGAGGATGCTAGGAGTACGACGAGACACGGAGAGTAATAACCCAGCGAATGATTTACACATCTTATCCCAGGAGATCATGCTGTATTTGTATCGAGCGATGCTTCACTCAGAGAAGAGGCTGTCTTTATTGTTTGACATTGACATGCTGTTCAGATTTAAGCTCTTAGCAGTCTGAAAAAGACAGTATGATTATTTCAAATTGCTGGGAGTCACAAAGACAGAATAATGGAAAATGTAGTTTTATTCGATACTTTGTAAATTCATAAACTGGCATTAACGATTAGTGTTATGGGTCTGTCTGAATACCTAGTGAGCTAGCTTGTTGCCTTCTGCCTAGCTAGAGAGCTGCATAAGTTGATAGGATTCTAATAAGGCATCGACTTATAGGGCAGATTATAAAACTACATACACATACTTATGGCTCATAAGTTTTTATACAGGTTATAAGATTTAAATGTCACTTAAACATTGCTGTGCAAAATGAATCCCAATAAAATAGAATACAATGTCTTTGTCATTATTTGTCAGTACAATAAATCTTTCTTTGTATGTCCCAGCTTATTTGGAAGCTGGGGTCCAAGTGCAGGGTCAGCCATTGTACAGCGCCCCCTGGAGCATAGTCTTGCTCAAAGACCCAACATTGGCTGAACAATAGAGCCTAGATTTGCATGCCAATCTCTGGATGATAGTCTTAGAGTGTCACACGGTGTCATCAGCAGGTTGCAACAGAGACACAGAGAGACTGGAAGAGTCACAGAAAGGCAGAGAAGTAGGCGTGGTTTGACCACATACCACACTGATGACCGCTTTATGATGAACAGTTTCTAGCAGAAGCAGATGATGAATGCCACACAACTCCAGTCACATTTAAGGGAGGTCAGAGGCACCCAAATGTCACGTCAGACCATTCAAAACCGTTTACATCAGCGTGGTCTGCATGCTAGAACAGACACAGGCGTTAACGTCTTGCATGGGCCAGGGAGCTCTATGCACCAGCCACTGTTGGTCTTTGGTGGTAGGGGTGTTGCAGTGTGAGTGTCTTGTCAATAAAGAACTGCCCTACACTTTGGGAAAGGTACAGTGACAAGCTCATACTACTCGATTAACATCATTAATCCAGCCGTTGTACCTCTGATTGAACAACACAGGCCTAATTTCATCTGCATGGATGACAATTGACCTCAATGAAGTGGCCTGCACTTTCTCCAGACCGGAATCATATAGAACACCTATGGGATCAGCTGACTCGCCGTGTACATCTGTACCCCAGAACCTCAATGAACTAAGGGCCAACCTTCACGAAGAGTGGGATGCATGCCTCAGCAGACTCATTAACAGCATTAAACAAAATTGTCAAGCTGTAATTGATGCTCAAGGACACATGACAAGTTATTGAGACATTGACATTTTTGGCTTTTGTTTCAATAATTTTTTTGAGATGAGGTTTTCCATACATTTCCTTCAAAAGCTGAATATCTGTAACTTATTGTGAGTGCGACACAACTTGTTTTCATTTTACAATTTATAAGTGTGTGTTTGACTGAAATAAGCAGTGTTGTTGTTTATTTTCCCCTATAAACTAGAACAAGAATTAGAATAAAACATTAGCATGAAACATCACTGCTCATTTTGGACAAACACAAAACAATCCTTTTAAATGAGCTAGTTCCCTTTGTAGGCAGTTAGACAGCAAGGCAGCTCAATAGCCTTTCGAATGCAACCCATAGTGTTTTTTATTTATATTGTGCAAAATATCCATATAGACCGCAATAAGGAGCCAAAAAAGCACAGTTAGGAGAAAAGAAAGAAATGAATGATGGATTACGGTAGAGCACACGTACTGTACTGAAATGTCATGTGTGTGTTTATTATTGTTATTACAGTAATGTCTGTTTTATAATTTAAGATTTAGAAGAAAATATACTTGTGTTTATAACAAAATAGAGCATTTAAGAAATTAGAAATGTTTTAGTAAGGGGGTTCTGACATGGATTCATTTTATCCTTATGGGAACATTTTGACTAGAGAACAACCCATTAGAAACAATTAAATTCACAACACAACGGTCTACTGTAATTTATAAGAGTCAATCTTAGCAAATATTGCTCTCTCTAAATATATATTTAAAGGTATATTATGTAACAAAAATAAAAATGGTTAACACTAGCAAACCCACCATGCAGCTATTACTGTACATCTGATTGCAAAGTAATGAGAACATTTTAGAGCACCACAAATGGGAATCTTTGAATTGTATTATAATTAGCAGTGTGGGGATTTTTTTATTTGCCTTTAGAACAGCATTCCCTGTAACAAAGATTAATATTTAAAAGCAAGACAGCAATAATGCCAATTCTAATGTACTTACAGTTCTCCAATCGTTACTGCAGTGAACTTCTTTATGAATACACGATTTCATACTTCAACCGGCTGTACAATTCTGCCTGGTTTTTCAAACCATGTGATCGTGTGAGTCCTGTAACCCATAACCAGTCACACTTACTGACTTACAAATCTATTTCAAGGGAGATTTTCCACTGGCACACCAGTGGTGAGATTCGGAACACCCGAATCTCTGCTCTGCAAAAGGTCTGCTGGGCATTCTTGATCCAAGATGAGTGACGTTCACAAAGACCCAATATCTCTTGATGCTAATTGCCTTCTGATTTTCATGTCTCGTGTTTTATTTTTGACTTTGCCCTTAACAATCATTTAACTTATTAAAATATTGTCAGTTCCCACAGCTATAAGAAGTGTGTCATGAGAGTTTTGGAATTGCGACTATTTCTGCCACTGTTCTTTTTTTTTTCCCACAGTATAAGTGGTATATAGTTATTTGTATAACAATCTGCTGGCTCACTGGCTGGCTCGATTGGTTGTTGGACTGCGCTAGAGGAATTCTGATGGGGAAATGGTCTGTAAAGAACTCAGAGTAAAAAAAAAGTCAGAAATGTCCCTAACAACATTAAAACCTATCATCCTATGCCAGTGGTTCTAGAGTGGTGAGAGTTTTTTCTGGCGGTTTAATACCTAATTTCACCAATAATTAATTATCAAACCATTGTGTATTATGAAAGCATACATGGATGTTTCGGCACCAGATTGGGTGGGTTATTTACATGCATTTTGGGAGATTTAAAACAAGTTTTGGGCTGGAAACCCTACAGTTGTTGTTTTGATGTGTATTTTTGCCAAAATCATTTACATTTTTAGCATTTAGTCGACGCCTTTATCCAAAGCAACAGTGATGGTATACAGTCTGTACAATTGGGGGGTTAAGGGCCTTGTTCAAGGGCCCAAAGGCAGAGATTCTGGCAGAGATTCTGATTACTGGTACAATGCCTTAACCACTAGGCTACTGCTTGATCAGATGATTGATTGTAATTTTAAATTGTATATGCTGTTAAATTAACTCATGGAGAATTCTCATAAACATTTAATATGTTTATTAAATTAGTTTAAATTAGTTATGTTACAGTTGTTTGTTCATGCTTTGTGCCTATGTTGTTTAAGTGGCAATGTCCTTACGCTGATGAGTGAATTTACTAACACAAATGGGTGTAGTAATTTTAAAACAAGGTGTGTTTAGGTAAATTACTGGTGCATTGCTATCTTGGCAATGAAAAACACAGGTGTGATACTTCCCAAAGAAAAACTAGACAATGGCTATAAATTAAAGACCTGCAGATTACACTCTATATAATGCTTACAGCAGTGCATTATAATGCCTTCAATCTAAAGCACACCAAATAACGCACTATAATAGATTGTGAAAGTGAAATTTTGAACATCAGCCTGCACAAGAGTCACCTGTAGCCTGGTAGGTAAATGAAATAATTTGATAAGTGTTTATATAAAGGGCATTAAAAGTCAGGAATGGTGTACTGGTGCACAAAAGTATAGTATCTGGACATTTTAAGAGTTATTTTTGCAGTTATTTTCCTGAGAGCACACATATGTCTGCAAGATGTCTGTTAGATGCTCACCTGTTAGGTGCTCATATGCAACTAATTAAGAGACTTAGTATTTCCCCCTGCAGATTTCGTCAATCGCAAAGAATAGAATAATTTTCCCCTCATAACGAGACTAAAGACACACTGCTGTGGCCCATAGATGTGGCCGGCATCGCCGCCTGCATGGGCAATGAAAAAGTGGACCAAGACTCGGAAAAGGTTGGGAAACATGTCCTATGCTGGGAGAAGAAAATGTCCTGATGTAACCCAGGTAACCCAAGAGCCAAAATGAAAAATGTCTGTAAGAACATATGTGTGTTAATGATAAATTATTTCCCACAGTGCTTTTTGTGGCTCCTTCAAAACAGGATTGAAGCAAGGCTCAGGTGTGGTGGTGTCAGGAAAACGGATGTGCTTCAGGCTCAATAATCGTGTTTCATCTCCTTGTCCACTTGATGAGATTACAAGAGGAGGACCTCTCAGACAGAACTCTGGGAGACTTAAACCAAGCTTCTCGTGTGATGCTTCACAAGGACATCAGCAAGAACTGATGAGTGTCTGATTAAACAAACCTGTAAAATAAATAATACGGGTTCATGTTTTTACAAACTCTATTTGCACCACACAAGTTTGTGTGGTCTAAAGAGTCTAGGTCTTAAACAGTTGTAAACAAGAACAACTGTATTTAATCTGATTATAATCATGGTTTGATACAAAAGCATCATCCACCAATCCAGAATCCAGAGTCTTTCATGAGTAATGATGATCAGAGGATCTCCAGTTTTCTCCAGTCAACAAATGTGTGAGAAAATGATCGAAATGCTGGCAAGGGCTACAGTACACAATATTACTAAATTATTCAAGGAATCTGGGAGTTTTAATGCATAAGTGGTCATGGGGATGAGTTCTATTATTAAGATCAACATGTGTTACCTGTAATATGCCATCTTTTTTATGAACATCCAATTATTTTCCAACCACATGCTAAACTTAACACAATGGCATGGTTTAGGAAGAACGGGGTACGAGTACTGGACGGGCCTGATCATCTACTCCAATAAAGAATGTGTGGATAAATCGGACTATGATGACCCTGTACGTTTTCATCAAAAAAGCCACCCAAAACACTTCAATAATACTTGGTATTTATCTCTTTTTTGGGTTCTCCTGTGATCTGTGGTGACTGGAACCTGCTTAGAGCCGGTTGTCGATCTGAACGATGCATAAATTGGGGCAAATATTGCACACACACCTAAAGATGATTGCATCGGCGCTGTGTTTTAATGCACTATGACAGTCTCATAAATCATCTGCTGAGCAGTTCATACATCATGCTGGGCACTTGAATTCACTCGTTTATATGCAGCTATGATAAATTTGGACCGGCGTGTCTTATGCCAGAAGAAGTGTTTCAGAGGAACAGATTGGAATTGATTTAAGGTGCGCTCACAGAGCATTTAGCATGTTTGCTGTCAATGTTTAGTGCGTAATTTTTTTCAAACCTTGATACTTCAATATATAATGTCAGGTAAGGAGAGATCCAGTATAAATTTTAGGGATGATGGTAGCCTAATGGGTAGAGCTTTGGACTCTCAGCTTAAAGGCTGAGAGTTCGAATTCCAGCTCTGCTAATGAATAATAATAAAACAGTAGACCCTTGACTCAGAATTTGATTGGTCAAGTTCTCTTGTTAAATAAAAACTGTTTGAATGTTAAGCATATTTGTCCCATAAAAATAATGTAAAATTTTCTCCAACTGAATATCAATCAGAGTCGAATAGGGGTGCTGGAGCATATTTCAGCTCTTCGGCGGGTGAAAGGCACACGGTAATACCTTGGATGTGGACGCTATTCCATCGCTGTTACTATAAGTATATTTTCCTTTAAATGGTAGAAAATACATTACTGTAATAAACAATATCACACTCCAGTATGTGTGCTCTACCATACACCATGTTACGTTTCCTTGTGTTATTTTCTCACCATGCTTGTTCTACACCTGTTTTGTGGCCATTTTGATGTCAGGACACATCAGAAAATAAAAAACTGTCCAGCTATGTTGTTAGGTTGCACGTTTTACTGTGTATGTGACCTCATTGTTTTCTACAAAACATAATACCACTGCAACTATTAACCTTCAAGTTGATCACACATAGCTATATACAATATTTTTTTTCTTTGCATGGGCTGCACGGTAACTAATTAGTTAGCACTGTTGCCTCGCAGCTAGAAGGTCCTGAACTTGAAGCCCAGGTTGGGTGGTCCAGTCCTTTCTGTGTGGAGTATGCGTATTCTCCCCATGTCTGCGTGGGTTTCCACCAAGGGCTCTGGTTTCCTTCCACAGTCCAAAACCATGTAAATGAGGTGAATTGAAGATTTTTGAATGAATTGGAGAACTTGTGAGCTGATGAATCATATCTAATGAGTAATCTTTGTGTTTCTGATTTAAGTCATATGGAAACCAGGATCCTTCTAGTACTACTTTGACACGCACGTGCACGCACACATAGTGTGCAGATGTATTTTACCAGATCCATAGTACATTAGATTGCTTGTGTGTGTGTTCAATCTTCAAAAAAATTTACTTCAAATGCATGCCTTCAAGTGTACAGAGCAAAACAACTCATAGAACTCCTAAGAGCTTTGCTAGGAAGTCTGACACAGTAGGGGGTCTGGCTTTCACAAAACTTCTTTCTTTAGACGGATGGAAGAGAGACCAAAGCACATCAATAAAAGCAGCCAGACATGCTTTTGATTCCGCTGGTTCTAAAGAGAAGGGTGCATTCACCATTGTTGAATTCTGTTCATTGATTGCTGACAATTAGTCAACAAAATTCAACAACAGTGATAGCCTAGTGGAGAGTTTTGGGGCTATCAGTTATATACTGTGGGTTTTAAATAGAGATGTCACAATGACCCAGTCGATACCAGTTCTGAG
>JAYDZF010000013.1:6278813-6292410 GCA_034509105.1 Microcambeva barbata
ATTTCATAAGCAGCTAAGAGACACAAAAATGTTTAGTTGACATACACAATACAACTTAGTGATATGTACCTGTTTTTGCAGTAACTGTTCTGCCTTGTTCTGTACCCTCAGGAAGACAGCCTTACACTGGTCCTGGTCCCACTGTATCTGTTTGCAATATTCGTGAGGATTGCAGTCTTTGTGTTGGCCACAGTGGTGGAATCTCCATCATTTGGTGTCATGCTCTGTTCAATCATGCTCTTCAGTGGCACAATGAGAGACACTGTGGGACTCTCTGACATCGCAGCTGTCAAGTGTGTCAATGCTTCAGGCATTTTGTCTTAACTCTGGGCTGGTGAGAGCTGCTGTTATGGCAGCTTGCTGCTCGAGGTAACGAGCCAGCATATCCAACGTGCTGTTCCATCGCGTCGTAACGTCCATGATTAACTTGTGTGATGGCAAGTTTAGCTGTTTCTGCTTGGAAATTAACACCGCGGTAGCCGTTGAACTTCGATGAAAAAAAGCTGCAACACGTCTCACCCGCCCGAGCAAACGAGCGACACGGGGAACACCGAGGCCGGCTTGGGTTGCAAGATTTATAGTGTGCTGAAAACACTTAATGTGCGGCTTCAAGCGCGCCTCGCGCACAGCCACAATCCTTGATTTTCTACCACAGAAAATGGCCTCATATCTGCTGCGATGAAAACACCTATGTCTAGTTATTGCTGTGGCGCTTGACTGTGGAAGTTGAGGTCCGAATGTGTTTGTCAGCATTGTCTGGCTTGTTTTCTTCACAGTTGCAGTTGTTGATTTGAGTGCTGTGCTGTGGTGGTGCTGTAAATGTCTCTGCATCGTGCTCGTATTAGCCGCGGTGTACGGCATTGTTTTCATACAATGTTTGCATATGGTCCGTGTCTTATCAGTCAGTCTCTTGCCATTTATCATTTCCAACGGGTACCCAAAATGCTGCCAAACAAACGATTTGAAAGTGGCGGGGGCATCTTCAATAGTATTACCTGTGTTTTCCGACGTCATTCTGGCTGCTTGCTGGATCACAAATCCCGCGAGACAGATTTTTAACGCGACGAGAAATATCACTGAGATACATCTCAGAGATCTCGTCACACCCCTAGTCATAAGTATTCCGAGCCTTTGCTCAGTATTGAGTAGAAGCACCCTTTTGAGCTAGTACAGCCATGAGTCTTCTTGGGCTTCTAATGATGCAACAAGTTTTTTATACCTGGATTTGGGGATCCTCTGCCATTTTTCCTTGTATGTCCTCTGCAGTTCCGTCAGGTTGGATGGTGAACGCTGGTGGACAGCCATTTTCAGATCTCTCCATAGATTCGCTATTGGGTTTAGGTCAGGGCTCTGGCTGGGCCAGTCAAGAATGGTCACAGAGTGACCACAGAAGATTTCTTTCAGGATATCTCTGTACTTGGCCGCATTCATATTTCCATCAATTGCAATCAGTAGTCCTGTCCCTGCAGCTGAAATACACCCCCATAGCATGATGTTGCCACGACAATGTTGCAGTGTTGGGATTGTAATGGACAGGTGACGAGCAGTGCCTGGTTTTCTTCACACATGCCGGTTAGAATTAACACCTATAAGTTCAATCTTCATCTCATCAGACCAGATAATCTTATTTCTAATTGTCTGGGAGTGTTCATGTCTTGAGAAGAGGCTTTGGTCAGGCCACTCTGCTATAAAGCCCTGACTAGCGGAGGGCTGAAGTGATAATTGACTTTGTGGAACTCCCATGTCCCTACTGCATCTCTGGAGATCAGCCACTGTGATCTTTGGGTTCTTCTTTACCTTTCTCACCAAGGCTCTTCTGTCACGCTTGCTCAGTTTGGATGGACGGCCAGGTCTATAAGAAAATGGAAGAGTCAATCACTACAGACCTCCAAATTTCATGTGGCCTTCAGCTTAGCTCAAGAACGGAGAGCTTTAAGGAATGGGTTTCCATGGTCGAGCATCTGCATCCAAGCCAGTGGAGGCGCGTTTTCTGATGGATGAGTCTGGTTTTAGCGCTTGCCAGGAGAACGGTACTTGTCTGATTGCGTTATGCCAAGTGTGTTGTTTTTCAGGAGCGGGGCTTGGCCCCTTAGTTCCAGTGAAAGGAACTCTGACTGCTTCAGCATACCAAGACAAGGGATTCTTTGCTCCCAACTTTGTGAGAACAGTTTGGAGTTGGCCCCTTATTCTTCCAACATGACTGTGCACCAGTACACAAAGCATGATCCATAAAGACATGGATGGCAGCATCTGGCGTGGATGAACTTGTCCTGACCTCAACCTGATAGAACACCTTTGGGATGAATTAGAGCAGAGACTGAGAGCTAGGCCTTCTCGTCCAACATCAGTATGTGACCTCACAAATGCGCTTTTGGAAGAATGGTCAAAAATCCCCATAAACACACTCCTAAACATTGTGGACAGCCTTCCCAGAATAGTTGAAGCTGTTCTTGTTGCAAAGGGTGGACCAACGTCATATGGAACTCTATGGGTTAAGAATAGAATGTCACTTAAGATCATATCTGAGTCAAGGCAGGTGAGCGAAAAAGTTTTGCTGTATATATAACAAAATATGTGAAAAGCCAAAGGGGTGAATACGTTTGCAAGGCACTGTACATTTTAACCAATTTATTGTTTTATGTGCCAAATATAATATTTCCTCTCCTGCCTAGTGATTCTTGAGCCCTACTGATACACTTTGAAAACAACTGAGTTATACAGATGAACATTGATTGAAACACGCAAGCAAGTCAATCCATTTTTTAGTTTTTAAAAAAAGCTAAATATGTTAATTTAGAATTGAGAGTTTATCCTTTGAATGTCACATCTCTCTCAGTCGAGCTTAAAATTGGCTCATTCCCAACATGCAAACATATTTGTTTGGGTTATGTGTTTTTTTAAACCCCATTTGTTGTTGGATGGTCATAAACCTTTGAATAACTTGATATAAAATGCAGGAAATATGTGAGTAACTGCCTTTGAGAACTGCTGAGAAATTTGATGAGACTTTTTCGTCTGTATGTTTTCCATTTGCAGACTATAAGAAGATGTATGGTGAAGAGCATGGCTCATGTCAGGCTGGTATAGCAGGTGTCTTCATGGAGGTCAGTAGCCAAATGTTCAGTGAAATATGTTTGTTGAGCATTATTGTGGTATTTATTTGGTACTTTATCTTGCTTGTGCTCTCTTTGTATATTGTCACTTTTTCTGGGTGTCCTGACTTGAAAGTGTTTTAAATGAATAATAATATCAACTAATGAAATATCAAAAATTGTAAGATATTAGTGCCAGTAAATATTTTAACAAAAGTGGTGCCTTACACAAAATTTATCACTGTTATCATTAAAATAAAATAACAATATATCTCTGTGTTGTTATTTTAAATATAAAATTATAATTGAAAACTAAGATGCACATTTATAACTAGACATGTGCATTTCTGAATAAAATGCGGAGTGTGATTGCACGGGTGCCATTTTTTAGATTAAGCAATTATTTTTTGATTCATGACGAGTTAAACAGAGATGATAATTTTGGCAAATCAACAGGCAAAAACATGCAATTCGTTTTTTACACCCTCTGAACAAATTCTTATAACTCGAGAAATTTTCGGTTGGATGTAAAAATCTTTTAGATCGAGCAATAATTGGCTGAGTTTTGGCGATTTAAAGAGAAATGAATTTTTTGGAAAATCTATTTTTTTACTGACATTTTAACATGGGGGTCTATGGAGCATATTTTGGGTCTAGTGCCGAACAAATCACCATCCCGCCAAATGCTAAATTCGAACAACTTGAAATTTTAGCACAACGGAGAGGACAAAAATCCCTATCGTTTAAGCTTAAAATCGTGTCTGTTGGTCGAACGGTCCGGATTTTAGATGAGTTTGTTCGTAGAATTTCTGAAACCGATTTTGCTAGAGTGGTGATGACATCACCCACTCTAGCCTCTCCCCATTGAAATGAATCGGGTGATATTTGACGAGTGATAAAAAGTGATCAGAGAGTTCCATTGTTTAGTTTTTGGATTTGACCGGAGAGTCTGCAGCCGGGTTCTGACCGTTCGTTTTTCGTGGCTGTAGCTTGAAAAATGGCCGAGTTATGGCAGTTCGAAAATTGGCCAATTCATTGTCTATGGGGAAAAAAGGGTCGAAAAACGCTAGTGACGGAGGGGCCGTTCAACTGATTCCTTATCTGAATACAAGCAGTCCATTCCCGTATAAGCCGCACGTTTTGGCGTTCGAACCGAGTCGATATCTTGAAAACTGCAGGGCGAGTTAGACGGACAAAAACCCCGGAATAATAAAAATAACTGGACTTGTGCATTTCAGAAGAAAATGCGGAGTGTCTATGGCACATAGACATGGGGGTCTATGGAACATTTTTTGGATCTAGTGCTGAACAAATCGCCATTCCGCCAAAACTAAAAGTCCAAACAAATTGATATTTTGGCTTGTTGGAGAGGACAAAAATCGTTTAAGCTTCAAATGGTGTCTGTAGGCCGAACGGTCCGGATTTTAGACGAGTTTGTTTGGAGACTTTCAGAAATTAATTTTTCTGAAACTTCTCTCATTACAAATGAATGGGGGTGATATTTTAAGAGTGATAAAAAGTGATTAGAGAGTACCAGTTTTTAGTTTTCGGGTGTGACCGGAGAGTCTGCGGCTGGGTCCGGGCCGTTCGATTTTTGTGGTCGTGGCTCGAAAATTGGCCGAGTTACGGCAGTTCGAAAATCGGCCCAATGCATTGTCTATGGGAAAAAAAGCTCGGAAAAACGGCCAAGACGGAGAGGTTGTTTGGCTGATTCTTTATCCTTATACAAGCAGTCCATTCCCATTTAAGCCGCACGTTTTGGCTTTCGAACGGAGTCGATCTCTCGAAAATTGTGGGGCGAGTTAGCCGAACAAAAATCACACTATTACTAAAGTTGGATAACAATAGTGTCATTGCCTACTGCAATCACACTAATAATATGACATACGGATAACAATAGTGTGATTGCCTTACAGCAATCCCACTAATATGCTGCCAGTAGTCTTGGAACTAAGGCTACTTGAGAATCTTTAAAGTGGAAATGTTGCTTGATTGATTTCCTATGCTTAGCAGTTCTTAATCACTGTGCTGTTCCTTTTTATGTTGTGAAACTCATTTTTATTAGAAGACTCCTGTCTTGACTGCAAATAGGCCAGCCAGGGATATAAACTGAGTCCACAAAGCCACACTATTATGAAGATCTTGACATCTGTGTTTCCTTTTGTCTATCTGAGGTGAGCTCAGGACTAGAGAACTTCAGTTCAGTACAGTTTATATTCTTTAACCACATATACATTTTCTTTAACCTTTATACCAGAGAACATGGAGACTTAACACAGAAATGACCTAGTTCACATTACCCGGGGATCAACACGGATCAGTGAACCTAACAGAAATTAAAGGTTATAGGAGGGGCTGTGCCAGCCCAAGCCAACTTAAATTAACTTTTTTTGCTCACTGCCACCATGAGTCAAACTCCAGATCTTAATCTACCATGGTGCTGCTCACATTTCTGACTCAGTTTCTAAAAGGCAAATGGAGAAATTGCTTATATAGTGACAAACATAAAAGTGTGTAGTTCTCTTTTTAAACTTCAATCTATAGATTACATGTATTAATAAGGGAAACTATAACGCCTTGGGGCATTCAACTCAATTCTTGTGTAATAGTCTGAACAGAAGCTAAACCTGAGACCACAATGAGAAGAGTCGGAACAAACCAGTAATGAGGACTATGCCCACTTGTTTGCCTGGCAAGGGTCTCAATAGAGTAAGGAAATATGGATCTAAGGAAATACGGATCTTCAGCTCCCTACAAAGGTTTTCTATGGGATTAAGGTCTAGAGACTGACTAGGCCACTCCATGACCGGTATGTGCTTCTTTTTAACCACTCCTTTGTTTCCTTGGCTGTATGTTTGGGTCATTGTCATGCGGAAAGACCCAACGGGAATGGCTCCATTCTTTCTACCATTGATGTGGTACAGTAGTCCTATGCCCTTAGCAGAGAAACACCCCCAAAACATAATGTTTCATTCAGACTGGCCTCCACATGTGCCTTCTTTAAGGGGACCTTGCAGGCACTGCAGGATTTTAATCCATTATGGCGTCATGTGTTATCAATGGTTTTCTTGATGAATGGGGTCCCAGCTTAAAACTATTAACAAGTTCCTCCTGTGTAGTTTTAGGCTGATTTATCACCCTCCTCATGATCAAGGATACCCCATGAGGTGAGATTTTGCATGGAGTCCCAGATCGAGGTCAATTGAGTCATTTTGTATTTCTTCCATTTTCTTACAGTGGCACCAACAGTGGTCTCCTTTTCACCCAACATCGTACTTATGGTTTTGTAGCCTATTCCAGCCTTGTGCGGGTCTGTGATATTGTCCCTGACATTCTTGGAGAGCTCTTTGTTTTTGCCCATGTTAGAGAGGTTAGTCTGATTGATTGAGTCTGTGGACTGTGCACTGTGAGGTCTTATATAGACAGGTGTTTGCCTTTCCTAATCAAGTCCATTCAGTTGAATTAAACACAGCTGGACTCCAATGAAGGAGTAGAACCATGTCAAGGAGGATCAGAAGGAAATGGACAGCATGTGAGTTAAATAGTCACAGCAACAGGTCTGAATACTTTTGACCATGTGATATTTCAGTTTTTCTTTTTAAATAAATTTGCAAAAATACAGTGAGGAAAATAAGTATTTGAACACCCTGTGACTTTGCAAGTTCTCCCACTTAGAAATCATGGAGGGGTCTGAAATTTTCATTTTAGGTGTGTGTCCACTGTTAGATTATGTCTCTAACAACAAATCTTGAAATCAGCATGTATGATTTTTTAATAATTTATTTGTGTGTTACTGCTGCAAATAAGTATTTGAAGACCTGCCAATCAGCAAAAATTCTGGCCCTCAAAGACCTGTTATTCCACTTCCACTCCACTTATTATTCTAAATTAGAAGCACCTGTTTGAGGTCGTTAGCTGCATAAAGATACCAGTCCACCCCACAAAATCAGTAAGACTCTAACTACTAACATGGCTAAGACCAAAGAGCTGTCCAAAGACACCATTGACAAAATTGTAGACGTCCTCAAGGCTGGAACGGGCTATGGGGCAATTGCCAAGCAGCTTGGTGAAACAAGATCAACTGTTGGAGCCATTATTAGAAAATGTAAGAAGCTAAACATGACTGTCAATCTCCCTCAGACTGGAGCTTCATGGAAGGTCTCACCTCGTGGCATATCAATGATTCTAAGAAAGGTGAGGAATCAGCCCAGAACTACACTCGAGGAGCTGGTCAATGACCCGAAGAGAGCTGGCACCACTGTTTCCAAAGTTACTGTGGGTAATACACTAAGACGCCATAGTTTAAAGGCATGCATAGCACGGAAGGTTCTCCTGCTTAAATCAGCACATGTCCAGGCCCGTCTTAAGTTTGCCCATGACCATTTGAATGATCCAGAAGAGTCATGGGAGAAAGTTCTGTGGTCAGATGGGACCAAATTAGAACTTATTGGTCTTCATTCCACTCGCGGTGTTTGGAGGATGAAGCATCATGCTTTGGGGGTGTTTTTCTGCACTTGGGACAGGACGACTGCACTGTATTAAGGAGAGGATGACCGGGGCCATGTATTGTAAGATTTTGGGGAACAACCTCCTTCCCTCAGTTAGAGCATTGAATATGGGTCGTGGCTGGTCGTGACAATGACTCAAATGCACATAGCCAGGATAACCAAGGAGTGGCTCCGTAAGAAGCATATCAAGGTTCTGGAGTGGCCTAGCCATTCTCCAGACATAAACCCTATAGAAAATATTTGGTGGGAGCTCAAACTCCATGTTTCTCAGCACAACCCATAAACCTGGCTGATCTGGAGAAGATCTGTGTGGAGGAATGGGCCAAAATCCTTTCTGCAGTGTGGATAAATCAGCCCAAATTACAGAAAAAAATAGGATCACATCAAATCAATCAAAATATGGTACTTTCAAAAAGATATGTCAATTTTCAATACTTGGTTGGGAATCCCTTTGCAACATGACATTGAAGCAATCAGCCTGTGGCATTGCCTGGGAGTTATGGAAGCCCAGACTTCCTTGATGCTTTCTGTCAGCTCTTCTTTGTTGTTGGGTCTGATGGACCTCATTTTCCTCTTGAGAATACTCCATAAATTCTCAATGAGGTTTAGGTCCGGCAGGTTGGCTGGCCAGTCAAGCAATGTGATGACATGGGCATCAAACCAGGCTTTGGTGCCAGGTCCTGCTGGAAGATGAAATCAGCATCTCCATACAGTTCCTCAGCACACGAATTGTTGCACTACATGAAGATGGCCAAGGCTACAAGAAGATTGCCAACACCCTGAAACTGAGATGCAGCACAGTGGGCAAGATCATTCAGCGTTTTAAAAGAGCAGGGTCCACTCAAAACAGTTATCACATTGGTCGTCCAAAGAAGCTGAATGCACGTACTCATCGTCACATCCAAATGCTGTCTTTGAAAGATAGGCGAAGGAGTGCTGTCAGCAATTCTGCAAAGATTGAAGAGGTGGGGGTCAGCCCATCAGTGCTCAGACCATATGCAGCACACTACATCAAATTGGTCTGCATGGCTGTCACGGAAGAAGGAAGCATCTTCTGAAGTCTGTACACAAGAAAGACCAGAAACAGTTTGCTGAAGACATGTCAACAAAAGACATGGATTACTGGAACCATGTTTTATGGTCTGATGAGATCAAGATTAATTTGTTTGGTTCAGATGGTCTCAAGCATGTGTGCCGGCAATCAGGTGAGGAGTACAAAGATAAGTGTGTTATGCCTACAGTCAAGCAATAGTAAACCCAATAGAACATCTTTGGGGCATCCTCAAGCAGAAAGTGGAGGAGTGCAAAGTTTCGAAAGCCGCCAGCTCCATGATGTCATGGAAGAGTGGAAAGGCATTCCAGTTGCAACCTGTGAAGCTCTAATAAACTCAATGCTCAGGAGAGTTAAGGCAGTTTTAGAAAATAGTGGTGGGCACACAAAATATTGACACTGTAATCGGAGGGAAGGGGAAAATGGTTAAAATTCATGGAAGGATGGATGGAGCCAAATGCAGGACCATTCTGGAAGAAAACCTGTTGGAGTCTGCAAAAGACCTGAGACTGGGACAGAGATTTATCTTCCAACAAGACAATGTTTCAAAACATCAAGCAAAATCTACAATGGAATGGCTCACAAATAAACGTATCCAGGGGTTAGAATGGCCAAGTCAAAGTCCAGACCTCAATCCAATATCCAGAATCTGTGGAAAGAGCTGAAAACTGCTGTTCACAAAGACTCTCCATCCAACCTCACTGAGCACGAGCTGTTTTGTCTCTCGATGTGCAAACCTGATAGAGACATACCCCAAGCGACTTGCTGTTAAGGACTGGAAAGCGGCGTGCTGCAACCCGGTCACATGCCTGGGCTTGTTGCTATGGGCAACGCACGCGCCGATTGCGCACACCTGATCCTTGTCAGGCTCATAAGCGCGAGTATTTAAGCTGCATTCTTCCACGCTCGTGTGTGGGAGCATTAGGGAATATGAGTGTTCTTTGTTGCGGTGAGTTTTTGGTTTTGTTTAACGTAGCGAGTGTCCGCGTTTTTATGTTCCATTTTTCCGCAACGGTTCTTGGTTTTTTTCACGTACGTAGTTTTTGTTTCCTTACCTCCGTTTTTCTTTAGTGCGCACGTTTCCTTTGTTTGCATTTTCCAGCCGTGTCGTCCCGCTATGCCTCCTCGCCCACTGCCTGATCCTGCCTGATCAGTGAGGGGCAATGATAGTCGGCCACAACCTGACCTCGGTCGCTGTTCTCCCATGCCTGAACGTCACGGCCTCTGCCCACAGCCAAAGAAAACCGAAGCTCTTATTGTTGCCAATAAGACTGCTAAAATCTATTAAGTGAAAACACTGTATTGTATACTGTAAAGGAAAACTGTAAAAAAAACAACAACAATGGTTTTAAATGTTTAAACCTATTTTAAATTTCAAAGATTTTGTTTTTATTTTTCAGGAGGTGGTTGTCATGGGTGCACCTGGATCATACTACTGGACAGGAACAGTAAAAGTGTTTAATATCACCTCCAATACCCAGTACAACATTAACAAAGATGATTTAAGTTCTCAAAGATACAGTTACCTGGGTATGTTTTTTTTTATAAATTATTTTAATTTGGTTTTGGAAGGTATTATATCTGTTAATCATGTACATCAATTATAAAGTTCTGCCAGGTGTGAGTAGGAGGTTTACAGTATATTTGCTGTCATACCAGAGAGGTTTTCATTCAAACTGTGACCAGTCAAAGATAGTTATTTTTTGTTTTAACTATTCTGATGCATAAAATGACTTTTTTGTCTTTCTTAATTATAAATTCACTTAAGATTTCTCACAGCAGGGAGCAGGATTTTTTGGCTTTCTTTTTTGTGAATGTTATTTTCCATATTTTTCTATTCATATGAGAGCTTGATAACATTATTTTTGCTTCATGTTTGCTTCATGTTTACATCATGCTTACCTAAAATCTGTTAATAATGTACTTTATTTATGTTTTAGGCTATTCAGTTTCAGCTGGTCACTTCTCTTCACCCACTGCTATAGAAATAGCTGCTGGTGCACCTCAAGATAGTAGTGGAGGCAAAGTAGGCGAAATCATTTTTTATGGGGGGTTTACAAGTAGAAGTCATGATTTACTGAAAAGTAATTGTCAGTTAACTTGACACTTGTTCTTCAATTGTTGTAGGTTTATGTCTTCAGAATTGAGGGTTACTCTCTTGTAAAGGTCTTTCAAGCCTCAGGGAAAATGGTGTGTAAATGCACAAACTAGTTTTACTTTGTGTAAATAGCACAGATGTTTTGTTGTTACATTATTTGTAAAGAGCTGTCTGTAGAACATATAAATACTCTGTTGAGACACACTAAAAGATTTTGTGCACTTTGTACCACCTTACTTTGTATCATTTATTGATCCTACCAGCTATATGGAGACTTCCATTCCTTCAAATGTTTCTGATAAGCAATGTTGTATTATTTTTGGTTAATTCAGTTATGCATGAGCTATTTTAACTTTAATTAATATTTTATAGGATAAAAAGATATTTTGACTTAGAACCATATCACTTAAATACATTTTTTTTAAATCTTGATTACAGATGGGCTCTTACTTTGGCTCATCGGTGTGTGCATTTGACCTAAATGCGGATGGACTATCAGATCTGCTGGTGGGGGCACCCATGTTCAGCAGTGTTCGGGATGAAGGCCAGGTTTCTGTATTCTTAAGCAGGGGCAATGTGAGTACACTATATATTGTAAGAAGTACTTAGCTAATGAATGAAAAACCCACAATGGTTGGATGAAAGAAGCTGAAAAATGTCGTCTGGAAACGGCACCCTTCAAACCTGAGACAACTGGAACTTGAACAATGTTTTGGATGTTTAGATTTAATATTTTAATTAAAGATTCACTTTATTTACATAGATGTGATCATTATGGCTAATTTTGTTTTATCATACAGGGAGTCATGGAGGAGGTGGTTATTTTGAATGGGGACAATGCTCACAATGCCCATTTCGGAGAGTGCATTGCTAGCATCGGTGATATTGATGATGATGGTTTTCAAGGTCAGAATGTGTACATGTGCTCTTCTGTGTTAAATAGAAAAATGTACATTATATGGCAAAAGGAATCTCTTCTATGATGTCTGCTTTGTGTTTACCTTTTTCAAACATACCTTTTTCTGTTCTGTAGATGTAGCAATAGGAGCTCCCAAAGAGGATGGCTATGGGGGAGCAGTATATATATATCATGGTGATGCTAATGGAATAATCAGCAAGTACTCAATGGTAACTCAAGTCCAGCATTAGTATTTAGTAAATTTTTACCATTTGTTAAGGTGATATTTAACTTAAACTGCCATTATAGATAATTGGTTATAATTCAATTCAGCCCCTGTATGGTTAAATATTAAGTAATTAGTTTATCTGATGTTAATGAACCATTGATACACAGAATAATAAGTCAATTGGAAATGACATATTTCATGTCTTATTATAATTAGAAGACACATCATACACAGAGAACACATCATACCTAACACAGTATTTTTTTTCTAGAGATTGTCTGGAAAGAGCATTAATCCAGCTTTTATGATGTTTGGCCAATCGATATCTGGCAGTTTGGACATGGATGGAAATGGATATCCAGGTTTGCATTTCAGTACACTAGTTTGACTTAAATAGCCGCGGGTTGGCCACACCTGGTTTAGAGTATAGTTTAGAGTAAGAATTAGAGTAGTTTAGTAAAGTCTTTAATCAATTAACCTTTAACATAGTAGTTGGGTGATGACGGACAGTTGTGGTGGACACACATGCAAAGATGCAATAAACAGTGTAATTTTTTATGAGAAACATAGAAAAATTTTACTGGCTAGACCTGACACAATGGAACCTGAACTGGACTACTGGACGGGAAATGATCATGAACGGTATTTGGTGAAATCAAATAATAAAAAAACAACAGTAGAAATTGGGGAGCAGATTATCAGTGAAAGTAAGAGACATTTCTTTATGCACAATGGAAAGGGAACTTTTTCTTAAGGCTACACACCAATCCCTTGTCAGTGAGGCTCACCAGGAAAAACTGCTTCAGTTTGCTTGGCAGGTGGTCATGTGGTCTGATAATTTCATATGTACCATATTTACCCTGTTCCAGAGTGATGGGCACATCACAGGTGGCTGAAGTTATGCACCCATCATGCCTAGTGCCTACCATTCAAACCTGTGTGGGCAGTGATATGATCTGGGGTTACTATAGTTGGTCAGGTATGGGTTCAGCAATGTAATATGCCCAAAGAAGGTCTCAAGGTCAGCTGACTGAATAAACTGAACAGCCAGTTTATTCCATTTATGGATTTTTTTCCTTCTCTGATAGAGTGGGCATATTCCAAGATGACAATGGCAGGACTCATCTGGTTCAAATTGTGAAAGAGTGGTTCAGGGAGTATAAGAAATCATTTTCACCAGACCTGAACCCCTTTGAGCATCTTTGGGATGTGCAGGAGAGGCTTTTTTCCAATGGTCCAAATCTTTCATCATCAATAAAAGATCTTGGGGAAACATTTTCTGGACAAATTCTCTACACAGAAATAGAGAATTTCAGAAGCAAGTGGAAAATATATCACATTGAATGCGGGTTGTTAAATAGTTATATGTATATGATTTTTTAATCCTTTATCTGTAAGAAATGAAACTCTAATTTACAAAGTTCAAACAAGTAAAATGATTTCTTGTTAGAATTGAGCAGCCAAACTTAAAATATTATTATATTGGACATTCTTAAATAATTATACATTCATCATCCCCTGGTCATAAAATTAGAATATCATGAAAAAGTTTCATTATTTCAGTAATTCTATTCACGTGAAACTTGTATATTATATTCATTCATTACACAGGGACTGGTATATAAAGCTCCTATTTGGAGATAAAGCTCCTATTTATCATGTTTTTTGCAAGTTACGGCTTTTCATCTTGCGTAATTTTAGTTGCTGTTGAGCTATGGATC
>JAYDZF010000013.1:6314711-6335906 GCA_034509105.1 Microcambeva barbata
GAGTGGGTCCTAAATTAGGGGGCCAGAGTAGTACTTGGAAGTCTTGGTCATGCTCATCCAACCAATGTTGAACATTGTCATGTGGTGTGCCAAATTGTCTTGCTTGAAGATCCCATCTGCTTCTGGGAAGACAATCAGCATGTACAGGTGTTCCAGATCTTGAAGCTCTCTCAAACATTATATTATGAAAGGCAAAGTAAAAAACTGAAGAACACAACTGTAGATCCACATCAGCAAACGTAGCTTGTGCTCAAGTGACTCAGCAGATCAAGAAGTAATCACATCCCAGAACCACCAGAAAAGGTGAATTATCCCTTAAGGATTGTAATTTGCCCTTGAACTTTGATGTACACATTAGCTGTTGTGGGTGACTTGTCATCATCATGAATACAGCTGAGAAGGATGAACTCGAGAGTATGAACAGCATTAACTGGCTAATACTGGCTATGCACAAGTGTCTGTATTAATCAAGGTTGCATGAATTTCCCATTACTCTTGACATTTATTGTAAACTGTTTTCCTTGACTTTGATAGTAGCGCCTGAAAACAGTAGCTACATTCACTGGTAACTGATGTAGAGCAGGGGTCCATCGGGGTGAAGGTTCTTGACTAGTACTCAGAAGGTTGCTGATTCAAGCCCCACTTTTGCCAAGTTGCTCTGGACATAGCTGTCAACTCTCTGTTGCTCAAATTGAGCAATACACAATGTTGACTGGAAATCCCTTCTGAGAAAGGCATCTGCTAAATGCTGAAAATGTAGGTGGTTGGAGCTTTCAGATGTACATGGTACAATTCTTTTACTGTGAACCAACGATCCTCTGGAAGTGTTTTAATATTCCCTTGCGAAGATGTTCCCATGGCTCCCTAAAACTTAATTTGCATCTGTCAATCATGTAGCATTATCAACCAATCAGCTTGACTTCTCTCCCAAATAAATAATCATGGCGGCTGATTCATGGGGCAAAGAACGTGTTTTGTTTTAACTAGGCCACAGGGAGCCAAGAGGAGTTTCAATTGCATTTATTTGAGAAGACTGCATCACAACCTCCCCCTTCACCAAATCCACTAATTAAAAATTCCAGCAGCCACTGGTGGTGATCTACAAACATATGTATAGATATGTATGTTATTCCTCAATGATTTAATAATAAATGTAAATTCAGTAAGATATGTGCAGCAACAAAACTAATAAAATGAGAACTCAAGTTCAATCAGCTCCGTGAACATAATCTGAAAATGACTTAAGATCCTGCCAACCTCACCTGTTCATGGTAAGGATGTTCTCAATAAGATTCTAGGTGAATGTAGTTAAATAATTGTTTTCATTGATTTTCAATAATTTACGATTAATTGTCCAATTTATTTTTTGTCAAATTGCATGTTTTTCCAGCAGATCTAACAAAAAAAAACCCTGACCTTTACTTTCACTTCAGTTGAGAGGAAGTCGCCAAAGCAATATTAATGAGGAGGCAGTGGCTTGACAGCACGGGTGACCCATTCCTCATTCTTACTGTCTCAAAGCCACAAAACCCCATTAACCCAGTCAGGCCTACTATCCAATGTTTGTCACTGAGTAGACACACGTTAATGCCACATCTGTATGAAAGCATGCAGAATATATTACCAGCAAATGTTAGCATGATAGTACTACCAACAAAGCACAAGACAATGTGAGAACAGATTCAATACATAATTTAAAAAAAGAAAAAAAAAGGGTCTGTATGGAAAATGCAAATACAATAAAAATACATTTACTTTCATTTGATTGTAGACAGTTTGAAACCCATTGAACATAGAGAAGCAAGGTTGCAAGCTTAAGCTGATCATATCTTCTGTCTCTCAGATAGCACTGCATCAGGAAATGCTACTCAATAATATTGGATGTAACCAAATGGGTGAGAGACTACTTTACCTTTGTCAAGTACTACAATACAGTTACATTCACGAATTTCTCTTGAAACAAAAAATAAAGCCTATGTTAACCACGTCAAGAAACTGTATTGTGGTCAGATAAATCAGCATTCCAGAATTGGTTTTCAGAAAAATAATAAACGCAGTGTGTTGTATCAGAGCCCTTGGCAAAGGTTTTTACTCGGATGGCATTATTAAAGCAAGAAGTACATTGACATCTTAGAGGGACATATGCTGCCTTCAAAATGTCATCTTTTACAGGGGCGTCCATGCATTTTTTAACAAGGTGCGAAACCTACAGACCTGACCTGTACAGAATGTGTGGAGGTTTTTGACACAGAAAATGATGAAGAAAAACTGATGCACATCTTCAGATGTGATCCAGCAAAAATAAAAGAACATAAAAGCTGAAACATTAAATCAATTGATACCTCTGTGCCGAAACATCTTTTAATTGTGGTAAAATGTAATGGCATTATTGCATTATATAAGTGGTAAATGCTTTACTTTCCCAACTTTTTTGTAATGTGTTGCAGGCTTGAAATGAAGGAATCTGTGTTTATTAAGAGCAAACAAAACATGAAATATCTCAGGTTCATACTGTCTGCAATCAAATAAAAGTCTAAGGAAATTTAACAAAGTTTTGTGGTTATTTTAATATTAGCATTTTCTTATTTGTGGTTGTAGAGTGAATTGAATTAGATGGCAGATTTTAATATCAGAAAATTCAATAAACAGAGTGAAATTCATAATAAATATTATATGGTTGGCATTTTTACATACCAATACTGTTAGAGCCGTAGCCCATTTTCTAACAATCTTAGTGACACATAGCAGCTTAGTTTTCCCCTGACACTCTAGGAGTCATACTAAATCTTTAATTATTAAAGATTCCTTAAAAGGTTGTAGACATGAACTGAACATTGGGTGGTTGGGGCAGATCTACTGGCGAAAAGGAAAAGCTTCACAATTCTAAAACATGACTACCCTATAAATAACACATGGGAACAGTGATGGATCCAAACATGGGGCAGTATTAACTCAACCTGTTGGGTCCCTGTGCAAGGCCCTAAACCAACCCTGCACAAACTGTGTTTAGTCACAAAAAGTGTCTGTAAAAGTAAATAAACATTTTAGCATCAAAGTGAATGTTAGAAGCAGGAAAAAAGCATTGTCAGTGTTAGAAGCATTGTCAGTGGCCCAGACAATGTGTGTGATCCACCAGACCAGCTTAAAGATGAGCTCACATTAATGAATTTAAGGCTGATTTTGATAGAAAGGTGTCCGAATACATAATGTATCACAGTTACACAGTGATTTTGATAAGTTGAACCAACAGAATATTAGGAAGGCGCTCATAAATTACACTGTGCTCTAAAATGATGTATCTGGCATGTTAACAATAACAGCAGTAGTGTATCTCTGCTTTAAAAAATATATATTCAGAAATAGAAGTATAAAATAGAATTTAAGATATCATTTTAACCTCATTTAATTGTCGTGTTTTGTCAAGACCCTACTTTGTCAATTTTCAGATGACTAAAACATTCAGACAAGCAGATCATTATAAATGTGAATATATATAGTGGTGCACATATCCGCAGTAACAGCCAGACCACCATAGTGGATCACACATTTTACAGTCAGGCCAGATGGTCTCTAATTAATTCTTTTATCTTATTAAGTTAAGCCATGGAAATCTTGAGTGTGCGAAAGTTTGTTTAGACTTGTTGAAAGGCCAACTTTAATTTTCCTCCTCAAACAAAACAATAGTTTTAATACCAGTGTGTACATGTTGAAGTCAGTGGCTGGGGCTGGGACAACCCCATTGCTAAAGGGAGGCACTCGGCTTAGACTCAGTGACTTCCTTTGCATTTATGGAAAATTCAGTATCTTCATTTTACCTCACTTGCATGTCTTTGAACTGTGAGAACCCCAAAAATGTGAGAATAACAATAAAAACAACACTTTGGAGAAGGACAGCCATTTTGAATCCGATATATAAAGTTGATATATATGATATATAAATACTCTCTATAATGAATAAGACCACCATCCAAAAATGCTGCCAAAACAGCTCTGAGCAAACAATATAAGAGCTCCAAAAACATTTCTAATATCAAGCAGTCCTGATATTGAGTACCACAACATTATCAGCAGGTCCAACAGCTTCTGTATGTTGTTGGTTGGATCACAGATATATTATGCACAGTTGATAATGGTGAAAAGGGATCCTTTGGACCAGCTGACCTTTCTCATTCTCAAGTTCTACTATTAAAATGATGTGTTATTTGAGCCACCATATCTTTTCTGTTGGTCCTGTTGGCGCCACAGCCCTCTGGCATGTCATCTAGCATCATTGATTCTCTGCCTTGTGAATGGTTCATGGATTCTTGAGTAGGTGCCTATGAGCACCTCTTGCTAAATCTGGGCAAAACTAGCATCAACCCAATGTCTACTATAGTATATTTCACCAGTGGTGGGTTATATTCTTCTAATTATTATTATTTTTTGTTACAATTTTGCAAAGGGCCATATAATAAACTAGGATTTTTGTGGAGGGCTTTTTAAAAATGAAATTAAAGAATTAAAGTTGTGCCAAAGCTTACTTTTATTATTTTTTAAAACAAAATAAAGTAAATGCTGGATAAGTGATCATCTTTTTTATCTGCATAAAAAGGCACTTTTATTTCTGAAGTTGGTAGAAACTATGCCTAACAATGCTGGTTCTTTATGTAAAATAAATAAATAAATAAAACAAATAAATATAAACAGCGCCTTCTGCTGTTTATAGTCATTATCGATTATTCTTAAATAAATCATGAATCGAATCATGTCTTTCATGAATTGATTCTTTATTGTTGTATGTGGATTCATTACATCCCTAATCTCATTAAAAATGTCAGTAAATTGTACGGTTTTGAAAAGCTGTTACTTGTACTATTAAGTATGTTACAATTAGGCAGAGTATAACCAACATTATTTGACTAATCAATTTTCCAAAAAAACAGGTGTGGAAAAACATTTGCAGGTTTTTTGGAATCTAATTACCACATCTGTTTTATCTGTTTTTATTTTTCATCAAAACACACTATGGTGAAGCTGTATTCACAGAAAATCGAAACTGAAAAAGCAGCCTTGTTAAATAAAATAAAATGTAATACTTTTGGTTTGCTCCCTTTTGGAGGGTACTACAGAGGATTGTGGCCTGCAATATTGATTTGGCATAATTTTTACACCATATGCCCCTTCCTGACACAACCCTCACTATATTTCCAGGCTTGGGACCAGTACTACAATGGGGTTTGTGCACCCAGCCAACCAGTGTCAACAACAAGTTTTGAAGTGGGGAGTTCAGACTGTCAGCACTGGTGTGCTAGTGGAAAATCCCAATGCCCCATTTGGATGCTGTTTCACAAAATTAAATAAAAATAATAAGCCTAGCGGTTAAGGTACAGGACAAGTAAGCTGAAGGTCACCGGTTCAAATACTACCCTTGCCAGGTTTCAACTGTCTGGCCCTTGAGCAAGACCCTTCACCCTCGGTTGTGAAGAATGTATTCTGTAGTGTCTTCTAAATGGTACAAATGTAAATATAAATTTGTCAAAATGGGTTGAAAGCATGGTAACAAACTGTAACAGGGCTAATGTATTGCTATCCTTGACAAAAAGTCGTTGTGTTTGTGTGGGTTCAGATAAAAACAGTACATTATGATTTTCTTTATTGCTTCATTCCGGCAGAGTAAATGAAAGCTCAATTAAGTAGAATAAATTGACATCAAAGTCAAAACATGCCACAGTCTCATTTTAATTAAATATATTTATTATTTATTTTATGCAGATTTAACTTGGTAGATAAGAACAGATGGAGTGCCTGGCTTGCATGCTATTATTTATCAGCAGAGCCAGAGTTGTAGACATTTGATTGACTGCCCTGGATGCCACCTACTAAATATTCTTTAGATAATTGTTTAAAAGTTTCCATCCACTGAATGAGAATTCAGTATACAGTATAGCTGCTAATGATTAGTCACACTAAATGCCTTAATCAGGGAGCACAGATACAAAAAGCACAGACAGAAGCTAGACTCACAAACCATATTTTTTTGTATGCATGTTAACAAGTTGAGAGCGATCAAGGTGTGTGCTGGGTTTGTGACGGGCATGAATTTATATATTTTCTTTTTGCAATGCAATGTAGGTACAGTAAACACAGCAAACACCCATTAATTTGTGGTTTAGGATTTGCAGACTTGAATTCCTAGATTTTTCCCTTGTAACCAATCTAAGAAATTTGTGTAATTAACAAATATCCTCTGCATTTCCTGTGTATGGTAATGACAATAATTAATACACATTCAATGTAAAATTATTGAGAACAATCTGATTTTGTGATATACATTTTAACTTCAAGTTTAAAAAGAGTCTTGGGAGGATGTACAGTACCAGACTGGACAAGGGAGACAGCCTTGGTTAGATTTATGTCAGACAGATGGTTTCATCACTACACAAGTTCATATCAAAACAGACATGGACAATTTTGTATCTCTTATTACCCTCAATTGCATGTTTTTGGGAGAAAACCAGAGCACTGGGAGTAAACCCACACAGAAAGTACTTGGACTGCCCCAAATGGAGATCAAATCCAAGACCTTCTTGCTCTGAGGTGACAGTGTAACCCACGTAGCTATCATGCCTGTTTTAATGATACTTTTACCTATCCATCATATAGGGTTGTGTGTCAATCACATAACACATTATGCACATTATCACATACAAATCCAGTATAACAAGAGCCTATGTGAACAACCTATTCAGACAAAAAAAATTTTAGTCTTTGCTGTCTGTCTCCGAGATAGCTCTCGTAAGAGCTGACATGAGCCAACAGACTACTTGATACAGACCAAGCAGCAAAGACGATTGGAGTCCTTACTTGTCTGGGATATCATCAAGGGTAAGTCATCCATATCCAATAAGTCTGCATTGCGTTGCGTTGATTAGAAAACACACTTTGATTTTACTGGGTGTTGATCACATGTCTGTAGTTTATCTGTTTAGCATGTATGCTCATAATGCAGTGGAAACTTGTAACTTGATGACCCCTAAACAATAAAGAGGAAAATGTGAAATGTATGTTTTATTGTATTTTTATTAACTATTTTAACTGTTTCTATATTAATTTTGTGTTAATTCCAGCGTATTTGTGTCTTTGGATATTGGCCATTATATGCCATATTTGCATAAATGCTAATGTATGCAGTTCCACTGGACCAAGGAACTGGTTTCCCATCGTTATGGGTAAAAAAAAAATACTATACTTTGCTTGCATGTTAATAAAACTGTAATCTTCCTGAAACTTTTTTTCCAGTTGTATTTATTAGTTGTATACTAATACAATATAAATCCACACATTCATAATGGGGATTTTCATGGTAAAAAGTTTTTTAAACCTCACAGATTCCCGAAATTGTGCTTCTCACAGATCATTAAATGTTAAAGGATGTGTGGTTATGGTCTCTAGGCACTGCCGGGGTTTGCATTTTGTACAACTGCATTTGTCAGCAGTATCTGTTCAGCATCGTATTATTGATTTAGTAATCTAATAGACCAATCGTAATGATTTGTAGCTTTAATATACCTAGAATTCATGTGGATGTATGAAATAATTATGCCATGTTGACCATAAATAATCTACCAAAACACCCATAACCACAATTTTATTACTTTACACTGGAGACTGAACATTTGCATCTAAAAACACATTGCAGATTCACGTATTCACTTGCAACCCAGTCTCAGTCTCTGAAATCAAGTTTTTGCCTCTGAATGTAAGCTTTTCACCAGTTTTCTGTCTGTTGATCATCTTGATTATGTACATCTGTCTGTCTTTTGTTCATCATCCAATCTTGTTATTAAGTTAGTTCAGTTTGTAGATAAGGGGATTCTAGCCTGTTTGCGTTGAACCTGCAAATACTTCATTCAAACCTGCATTTGCATACCTCCGCAATATTTTTTAAATAATTTTTATTAATATTTTTATCCGTATGTCATATTATTTTTCTTACTGTTTATTATTATTCCAGGGTTTTTGTCCGGCTAGCTCGCCTGCAGTTTTCGAGATATCGAGTCCGTTCCAATGGAAAAACGTTCGGCCTATACGGGAATGGACTGCTTGTATTCAGATAAGGAATCGGTTGAACGGCCCCTTTTTTCCCATAGACAATGACTTGTCGGAAATGCACATGTCTAGTTCATTATATAAACTCTAAACATTGTTTTCTTTTGAGATAATAGCAAGTAAAGGACAAAAGAGATTACAGCAGTGTATGATTTAACATTTGTGCAATGACCTCTTTAGCTTTTGTACAGTAATTATTATTGATTCATGTAAATAGAACTATAGAACTTTAAACACACCCCTGAAAAGGCATTGCCAGTTGAATACATAATGCCTGATTATCATCCAATTTCTCAGTATTATATTATTAAAAGCAAATAATAAGTAAACATTCTTTAAAAACCAATGATAATAACCACCATGTCTCTAAATTACTGATATAAAATCATTATTTTCAACTGTTATCTTACATATCAAGCCTTCAAATTGGTGCACAATGAAACTTTCAAGCATCAAGCAAGAAGCATGACCTGCCTATTGTTTCCAAAAAAGCTGCATAATTCAGAAATGTGGAGATCAGTTGGAGACGTGTGTTTTAAGTTCCCATATTTCCATGTATTCCACTTTAGACTACATTCCCAGTGTGAGCTGCACTTTGCAGCAGCACAGAAATGTCTCTTGGGCCTAGATTTGGGGGAAATTTAGGGGAAATTTAATCGGTAGTAGAGCAGTAATGGGTCATGTCTGTAGTTTTTCCTGATGGGCCGCTCAAAGAAGATTTTCATGTGATGATAATGTGAAAGCAGTGGTTGATTAGTTGCTACATGCTCAAACTAAAAAAATGCTGATTGCATTAAAAAGGTTTAATTTATTTGGTTTAATGTAACATGATGTATACTAAGGGGTGTTTAGCACCTTTTATAAAAAAATAATTTCATTTTACATTATTTATCTGAACTTGGGACCAGAACTACACTGCTGCACTAGTTCATGCATTATAGTGGCTATGGGCCTGTAAGACAATTCATTGTCTCCAGTTAACTTGGCTGCATGTTTTTGGACTGTAGGAAGAAAATTGGGGCACAGGGAGTAAACCCACTGAGACACGGAGCATGCAAACTCCACACATGAAAGCCTCGGACAACCCCACCTGTTGATCAAACCCAAGACCTTCTCTCTGTGAAGCAACAATGCAACCCACTTTCTGGAAGCTTAAAAATGTTGTAATTACAAAATACCAATATAAAACGTGGCAATATCTTTTTTATTTTCTTTTTTCTGGGATTTTCTTATGAATAATTTTATGTAATTATACACAATATAATATACAAAGGGAATTTAAGATAAAACAGGACATGTTGTTCAATTTGAATTAACAACTAATTAGATCTGAAAGCTTATTCAAATTACATAGACTGGCAAAACAATCAGGTACTAAATGACAATCTTGCATAGTGCATTCATTAAGTTCATCTAGAGATCTAGTGAAAGGCCTATAATTCTCTTTATTTTTATCTATTCAGAGGTGACCTTATTTTGTATTTGGTGAATAATCTTGCTCCATAACCAGCAATCATAGCTCAGATTTAGCTCATGAACAGATTACAGTCATCTCACTCGCTCTCTTAACAGTGTGTCCAATCACTGTCACTGCCTTTATGAAACCGATATGACACAATAGTAGTATCTTTAGGACCATTATAGCCATTATAGCTGAAGTTTTTATGACATCTTTACATTTTGAAAAGTAGCGAGAGCTATGCTAAGGTACATTTGGTGCATTTTAGATATTAGTACTGAAAAGTTCAGAATTTACTTAACTAAGGACAAAGAAAGTTATATTCTAATGGCCACATTAGGTAACCATAGAAAAATAATTACTTCATTCTGTAGCCATAGAAATCTACCTCAGTTGAACAATGCCAGTGATTTTAAAACCAGGTTAGCAAATGAAATGATTGTATTAGAGTCCTTGAACCCTTAGACTTTGAATTAAAAAACACCATCAAAAGCTGCAATTTAATTTTGTTCTGGATTTTCTTGTGAATAATTTTAGGTAATTAAACACGACACAGTGTATTACACAAATGAAATTAAACATAAAACAGCACTTGAAATGTTTCATTTGAAGAAAAATTACATGGTATCTTCACTTACTGTGATTACAACGTTTTTTTGTTGTTGTTGGTTTTTTTTTTTTTTTGTATTACCATAGTACATCTACAAGGCTCATGTACAGACAGAATGTGCCACTAAACTGATAGTTCTGCTGACACCTGATCATAAGTCTGTAGGACATCCTATTCCAAAATCATGTGCATTTTAACATGCTTCTTTGCATGTACAGATGTGTTCGATTATCAAAGCTTTTGCAAATTGTATATATGTTTATTCAATCTATGGCCCATGGCCCTTTAATGGTCATATTTTCCTCAATAACTTCAGTGGGTCTGATTAATTGGGAGAAAGGCAGGAAAACCCTCAACAGGTAACCAGTCCATCACAGGGCAACAAACAAACCAACAATACACAATACTTTTATACCATCAGTGTCCCCAGCTATGGCTACTCTAAATTGGGTTGTGAGAAAGGGAATACAGTGCAAATAAACAATAAATTAATACAGTGGCTTAAGTATGGCAGGCCAGGCACCTATATAGACAATGATTTACTTTGTCCTGATCGGACAGATTTAAAGATATATATGACCCACCATATACAATTCTGAGCACACCTTGTAAATTTGCATCATGCTAGTCAAAAGAAGCAGTCGGTAGTGTGCACTTGGGTCAGAAGGGGTGGGTGTTAATCACATGTGTTCTAAATCAAATCCAAATATCCTAAAGCAATATACCCCCTTGACATTTTTCGTGTTTTGTTACCTCACAACCTGGAATTAAAATGAATTGTTTGAGGGTTTACATCATATCATTTACAGAACATGCCTCCAACTTTGAATTTTTGATATTGTTTTATTGTGAAGCAGACAACAAATAGGAAAAAATAATATAAGTCTTCAGTGTGCATAACTATTCACCCCCCTAAAGTCAGTACTTTATAGAGCCACCTTTTGTGGCAATTACAGCTACAAGTCACTTTGGATGAGTCTCTATGATCTTGCCACTAGGATTTTTGCCAATTCTTCAAGGGAGCTGCTCCAGCTCTTTCAGGCTTTTCAATGATTTCCACTGGTGAACAGTGTTAAGGTTTGGACTTTGACTAGACCATTCCAATACATTTACACATTTCTTCATAAACTACTTCAGAGAGTCAGAGAGTCTTTATTGTCATTTCTGATACATACAGGTACATATTGAAACGAAACAACGTTCCTCCGGGACCACGGTGCAACACAGAACAAAGTGCAAAATAACACAAAAAAGTGTTTTGCACTTGAGTGTTGCTTTAGCAGTATGCTTTGGGTCATTGTCCTGGAAGGTGAACCCCCGTCTCAGTCTCAAATCACTGACAGACCAAAAGAGGTTTTGCTCAAGAATATCCCAGTATTTAGCACCATTCACCTTCCCCTTCGATTATCAGTCCCTGCTGCTGAATAACATCCCCAAAGCATATTGCTGCCACCACCATGTTTCCCTGTGGGGATTGTGTTTTTGGGGTGATGAGATGTGTTGTGCCAGATTTAAGGAGTCTCCCAAATGCCTTTTGGCAAACTTAAAATGAGCCTTCCTATTTTTGTCTGTAAGTAAAGGCTTTTTTCTGGCCACTCTTCCACGTTTCTGAAAAGGTATGTATATATTGACAGATTATGTGACACTTAGATTGCACACAGGTGGACTTCATTTCACTAAGCATGTGACATCTGATTGTAACTGGTTGCACCAGAATTTTTAAAGGGTTTCATAGCAAATGGGGTGAATACATATGCACATGCCAATTTTTGATATATTTATATAGATATTTTTTTCTCACTTCACCAACTTAGACTATTTTGTGCAGCTGCATCACATATAATTCAGATTAAAAAACACAGGTTGTAATGTAACAAAATAGGTAAAAAGCCAAGACTTTAATAATTAAATTTAATTTAAGACTTTAATACTTTTGCGAGGCACTGTAGAGGAAGGAAAATGCAACCAGGTAATTGGATTCAACTATAATAGGAGTAAAATTGGGGGAATTAATATCCCAATTTAAAACGTGAAAAAATGGACGAATCACTTTTTAACACTGCATTAGCAGTAATTTTCTGTCTTTATTAAATGTAATCTCTTTTTATGTCACATAAATGTTGGATGACTGAGTGTGTTATTACAGCTGGGTAAAAAATATAATAGTTTTTGATTTCATGCCGTAGAGCTAAAAATTAAATAAAAGGCTTGATGACAATAGTCAATGCAGCATTGTACGTTAAAAGATTAATGTCTGCTTAACTAATGAGAACATTTTGATTTTCCATCAATTAACAAACTACGTTGGTATTTAACCAATTGTTGGAGACTAATTGCCTACTTGATTGTAAATTAATGCTTTTATTCATTTACAGCCAGTACTTTCATCATCTCATACATTTTGGAGAAGTTAATCAAGAGAAAGTTTTTGAAATGCAATATCAAGTCACATTATTAAATTGATGTGACAGTGCATAGCTTATGAAGGAAGTCGGGTTTTATGAGCTGGTTCAGTGAGTATACAAGGGGTTTGATAGGCTGTCTGCACACATCCCTCATTGCAGTCTTGGAGTACAAGGAGCAAATGTATGAACATTGACTGTGAACTGTTTATTTGCAGCTGTGGCGAAAGTATCGTGAGTGCACAAATGGCACCATGGCAAATAAGCTGTGTGGAATATGTAGAGAAGTGCCACTGATATGAGCAGAAAACCACATTAACCTGTACCATTTGAGCATCTGAAGTGGACTCAGAGTCATGGTCCCCTTTGCACATGTTTACACGTCAAATGAACTCACAATAATCCAAACTGCCCCAAAAGCAAAATTAACTGTTTGGTTTGTTTGGGGTACATTTTGCCAGTCTGTTTGATTTGTGCATTGTGAAAACAAAGTGGACTGGTCCACTTTTTGGTTGGTTTGGACTTCTACAGGACCCATCACAATATCTTGTGATGAATTGTTAAATTCTCTGGGTCCTCTATATGGAAAATACTCTCAACTTTTGGCTATGAATCCATCCTTGAAGATCATGTACACCCATACATGCTGTCTGTCTTCCCCATGGTTTGATGTGATCTTCCAGCAAAACAATGCGACATGTAACATGGTTAGAAATTACCCACATTTTTACTTAGTAATGGATGCTGATTTAAATGTAGCGAATTACAATTCTTAATACAAAACTCGCTGAAGTAAAAGTAAAACTACAAATTATAAAATTCTACTATAAAAAGTTCACACACACACACAAATTAACTACCTGTTACTTTCAACCTCTGAAAAACCCTATGATGGTAATTGTATTTAAGATACCACCTACTATATCATTTATCATATGCAGACCAACACTTTAGTCTTGTCTCTGGCATTGTGTACTGTGCTTTCTTGTTGCACCCTGGTTTTGAACTCCTGAATTCTTGAACTTTACTCTCAGGGATGGTGGGGTACCACATTGAACATTAATTTAGCTTTCCAACTTCTGCATTTAAACACTATGTGAATACAGTACAAAATTTGAAAGCAGTCAAACATTAATGGACCAGCCGTAGTCTAGTGGTTAATGCACTGGACTAGTAATGTAAAAGTTGCCAGTTCAAACCTCACTGCTGTCAGTTTGCTACTGTTGGGCCCTTGAGCCATGCCCTAAACTCTCATTGTTCTGACTGTATACCATACTGTATGTCGCTTTGGATAAAGGCACCTGCTAAATGCTGAAAATGTAAATGCCTATAAAATGATCCTATTTTTCTAGTTTAAACCCCAAACATGACACCAAAACAGATTACCCTTAAAAAGTAAATTGGTGCTTAAATACTGTTGTCATGTCTAACACTTATTATTATTAATGTTATGATTATCTGGTCTATTTAGCCGTCTGTGTGTGTTTAGTTCTCTCCCACTGTTAGTCTGTCCTATAGAATCACTGAAAAGATTACAGTTCCACTAATGGTTTTGGCTGGAGAGTAACGAACCAAATACAGAATGATGGAGCGGCAGCTGCTTTAACAGAGCGGCTGATTTAGGAGCAGAGGTGGGTGTTGGGGCTTAAATCCTGTAGATGTCAGTTTACTCTGTAGCTCACTTTAAAATGCACAGCTACCTTTAATTAATCTATGTGTTCATGCTTTTTTAAAAAGATCTGTGTTCATGCTCATGCTTCAGTTAATAACACCTCTACTCCAAAATAACATGATACGTTCACTAAAAGTGCTCTCTACAAAGTAGCAGGGGTTCTTGTATATAATTTCAACTTTGGGGCAACAGTTTAAGTTAGGGGTTAGGCTATTCCTGTTCTAGCATGACTTAATCCCAGTGTGTAAAAGAAGATCTGGTAAAAGGAGATGACAGGTCTAGTATATGTAGATTAAAATTGTCATTACTTAGTTCAGGTACAGGGTGATAAAATGCAGTTAGCATCTATCAGCAATTAAAATAGTAGAATTGTGCAATGAAACATAGAAGAACAATAAATGATTTCATATTATTAATGTTAATGTGTGGTCATAACTTGAGTGTTATACATATAAAGAATTGTGTCTCGGTACAAAGTACTACAGTAAATACATATATTAATAATAATATGCTTAGTTATATGTGTAATCAACAGCAATAATAATAATAATAGATTACATAAATATGTATTATAATAATAGTAATAATAATTTGTAAACATAAACTATACAACCAGAACTAAGTAAGTGATAAACTTAAAACAGTTCAATTTCAGGGATTCTAAAGTACATGGGATAATTTATAGTGGAATGCACAGACCCTGCTGATTTTTGGCAAAGAGGTTTGCTGTAAAGCTAGACTATTAAGTGGCTAGACCTCAATCTCTTGTAATTGCAACACTAATTGCTACTGCACATGTAGCACACAAAGCGATGTCTGAGGACTTGTTTTTCTCCCCAGAATGGTGCACTAATTACTCAGAGTGTAAAGCCCACCAGGGGGTAACAGCACCATCCACCCTCGATGGCATACCACTGAAATCACACTCTTTCTGCCTGCTAAGCCTAGCCCAGTGACCTGTGTAACCTTCCAAGCTTTCAAAAGTCTGACAGGTGTGTCAAAACATGCCCAGAAGGTTACAGAATATGGTCAAGCCCACTTCCCATCTTTCCTGCCCACTGTGTATTCAGTGACTCAGAGCAGAATACAAAAGGACTGAACCGATACACATTTGAGGCCAATAACAAAAGCTAGCACTAATACTGTCAAAATTAGGCTGTTAAAATGAGGCTGAACCTTGCTAGCTGTACCAAAAAAAACCAAAAAACGCTTTTACCATTTGGATCTTGTGCGTCCAGCTGCACAAAGCAAGCTGTGCAAATTACAGCCATCAGCATGCATTTTGGTAGTTATGTACGTCATGATGTTCAGATCAATCAGTCTTTAAGCCTGAATAGCCCTCAATGACAATTATTTTCACAATGCGGGCTTGAATAGTTGATGTTCAGTGAAAGGAAGTCAGCATGTTGTAAATGTGGGGGATGGACGTTCTCTGTGAAACATTTTTAAGTAAAAGAAAACGTCTCACAGAGTCTGCCATGTCAGACTGTAATTTTTCTTTTATTTCTTAAAGTTGCAGAGAAAGTAGATTTTAATGTACAACCACAAACCACAAAAAGTTTGGACAGCATGGAAAAGAAATCTCTCTTAAATTTGAGTCTATTTGACTTTTCTTTTATTGACTACATTTCATTTATTAATAAACATCCATTCATGCTTTTTTCTTGTCATTTCTCTCATTTTCTGCAAACATTCCTTAATATGTGAAGCAATTCTCCTTTCATTCTCTATTGGAGACAAATCAAGTCAGCCCAGTATCTGTCCCCTCTTCTTCCTCAGCCATGCCTTAATATGTGCAGCATGTGGTTTTGCATTGGAAAAATGCATCGCTGGAATATATAACGACTTGAAGGCAGCACAAGCTGTTCCAATATCTCAATATACTGTTCTGCATTAATGCTTCCATTACTGAAGTGTTAATGACCTTTGCCAAGGGCTTTGTCACACCCCATACCATGAGAGACCTTTATGGTCATATGTGGCTCTTCTCACTCCAGATGGTATGACAAGGATACGTCATGATTAGAGAGATGATTTGGGTGGAATTTTCAACACATGGAGAACATGCAAACTCCACAAAAAAGGCCCCAGACTGCCCTGCCTGGGGATCAAACCACCCAGGACCTTCTTGCTGTCAGACGAGCCACCATTCAACCCATTCTTGGTATAATTAGTAAGCACGTTTTACACAATGTGTTTGGTTTGTTTATTTCTTGTTTGCTGGGTGAATTCTCACGTTTCCTTCTGATCTGACGTTATTAATATCAGAAGTATGCAATAAACGATGCATTCATAAATACGGCAATTGTATTTTCAAGGCACTGTATGAATCATTAAAATATTGTGCAGACGGCATCATACTGTGGCAATGTTATGAATAAACTAGAAAACATGAACTAATATCCTGAGGCATAAATAATAACCTTTCAGCACCCGAGAAAATGCTTAATACAATCAAATAACCATAAAAAATGTATGCAGAGTAAATACAGTTTACTCTATAATCCTTTGTACCTGTATGCATTTGTTCTGTTTATTCATAAATAAATTATATGTACAGTAAAACAGTAAAAACTATATGTACAGTTTCATCAACTAAAAGGGAAAGCACTGGTCTGTAAAATGTGTTCGTAGAAAACAGGGGGTTTTTTTTCCAGAAGGTGCAAAAAAAAAAAAACCACAAAGGTGCTGAACATGCACAGAGAATAAACAGTAAAATTAACAAAGACAATAGATATGTAAATATGTAGTGTAAATAAATAATTGCAATTGATGTAGAGAAATTCAATTTACATCACCATATTCTTCACATTCGTCTTAATATGTAACTTTTCAGCACTTCCCTAGTCTTTGGAGGCCATAACTAATCACTAGAACTACTAAGCATTACGCTACAAATAAAAATAATGAAGTAATAACAAAATAATAAATGCAGTAATAACAAAGAACAAAGTGAGCCTCCAGGCAAAACAAGCATAATTGTCCCACTTTTGCTGGTCCATCATAGCAATCTATGATGCACTGTGTATTCTGATAACTTTCTATACATTAAATTAAATTTGAGCTACAGTGGCTTTGTCTGGTGGATCGGACCATGCGGGCTGCCTTTGGTCCCCACCTGCATAAATGAACGACTGTTCACTGTACTATTAAATGGAAGTCAATGGGGCGAAAAAGGGTGTGGCGAGTGAACACGTGGGTGGATCAGAAAGTTATATAGTTTTTCGTACTGAAATCTCATTAATAATGACATTCATTATAAGTTTCAGTTTTAACCTAGCGCTTACATTTTCGTACATCATTGAGTTAGACATGCTGCAGAGTAAAAAAGCTGGATTTTCCACTACCACACCAGTGCAGAGAGTCTGAACTCCCCGGATCAAAACTCAGCTGGGTGCCACCCTAGTCACTAGGAGGCAGTGTATTGTAGTGTTTATCCCAAGCCTAGATAAATAGGAGGGTTGCGTCAGGAAGGGCACCCGATGTAAAAAATACACCAAATCAATAAGGTGGCACACAATGCACTATGGCGACACATAATGGGAGCAGCCGAAAGGATTCACAGTGGTAGAGTGAGATAGGTTTGCATAAAAACAATCTAATAAATTTAAGACAACAGACAATAGGAAAAAAAGATTGGACAATTTGTTTCCGAATGCATTTTGCTTCTCTTTAGGCACTTACAGAGACAGCTTGCTTGGCATTCATCTATGCTTATTTGTCATTTGAGCTTCATTTTCTCTCAGCTGCTGAAGCGAGAGATGCACAGCAATCAAATCTGTCAGAAGTGCGGATGAGATTTTAATAAATGTTTGATATGGAATAGGCAGGGTAAGTAAAAAAACAAACACTCAAGAAAACCCGAGAATAAAAATATATGAAAAGTAAATTATAAAGTCAGGCAAGGGAATATAATTCCAGGAACCCATGAAAACTCGTTTTATGTATAAAAAAAATGTTGCATTAATATGACTCAGTGACACAGTGAAGCTAGATGGGAGACAGACTGGGAATCATAAAACCAGAAAAGTACTTTTATAAAGGTGTCACTATAGTAACCAAGTGGTAATTTGGTTGTTGGGGTGGGAGATGAGGTGCATATTGGAGCTGTTTACTATAGACCTGCTACAAAAGAGAGAGACACATGGAAAAGACAAAAGACAGAATATAATAGTATTACAAAATAATTTTAATTATACACCCTTGTTGGGTGTGAAAATTAGGGCACTGCTATATCCATCTTCTAAATAAGCCAAAGATCAGTTTACGGGCTGCCAAGTGTTGGCTCGAGTGATGTAACACAGCACAGTTGGACTCCAAAGTAATGAAACACACTTTACCATCTGGCAAATCTGAGTTTGGCGATTGCAAAGGGTATAATATTACATGCCCAAACACATGGTGCCAAATGCTAAGTTTGGTGCTGGAGGACTAGCAACTAGGGATATTTAGCCGTACACTGGCATCTTAATTCCAGGGCTAGAAAAACACACCACAGAATTCTTAAAAAGTGACACTGTCACCTTTTTCATTGCTTTCTTCAAAGTTAGTTTGGTGTACAAAAAAGATGACAGACATATAGAACCCTGACCTCAATCGCATCTAACACCTGTCAAATGAATGTCAAATGAATTGGAACTATGTAGAACACTGACTGTAACCAATACATCTTAAGACGACTCCTTTAAGCCTGATCAGCAGTCCATAGTTCTTTAAGTATGTATAGTAAAGAGAATAGAGAGAATAAAGATCCTTGATAATGGAATTTTGATCGGATCACAGCTGGTCATTTTTGGTTAATGTATGGTTAAAATATTAAATAAGTATCTGTGCGGGTTTGCATGTATGTAAACAATACCAAAGTTATTCAATTACTAATATACAATTAATAATGTAATGTGTACAGATTAAATTACTAATATATTGCACCCAAATGTCCACTTCACACCAGTGTCAAGAGTCTGAACTCCCCAGTTCAAATCTTGGCATTATCAGTTGGCTGGCTGTACTAGTATACACTCACCAGTGTGTTGTTGTGCTGGTCCCAAGTTAGGATGATGTGTGTGCAAATACACATACACTTCAATCAATGTATGACAACTGATCCATCTATCTATTTATCTATATATCTATGAATCAATATATCCATCTACCTGTCCATCCTTCCACCCATCTGTCTCACCCGGTCCACCTGTCTCCGTCAGTCCCATAATGGCAAATCATATGCTCCAACTTGGCACCAACAGTTCAGAAAGAAAAGAAGTGAGAGACCATGGTGAAATGAGGCTAGGACGACAAAAAGTTATTTTTACCATTTTAAATTATAGGTGTCTGAATACCATTTGGCCATTTAGTATAAAAGTATATATAGTGTATTGGGGTTAAAGATGATTGGATATTTAAAAAAATGATTGGAATGGATGAGAAAGATTATGGAAGAAATTAATCAAGCCATGCTGAGCGGTGCACAGTAGGACATGGAAGAGTATTAGAAAAATGTTAATCATTGACAATATTTGGCAGAAGCTCTGTGCTAGAAGCGATCATTTGATTTTAAATTGAATTCTTTCACTAAGGGGAACATTAACCCAATTTTCTTTGCAAAAGAAAATTAACGACAATGAGTGCAATGAACAACAGTTTTGTAAAATACAGCTTTACAGCACTAGGCCCACCACCACAAAGGCTCTACAGAAGGGTGTGTTTTTGAGTGCAGTGAAACCCCTATGTGATCGGACCCCTCGCATCCAAAGATCTATTCGCCCGAAACACGTCAAAGACTTGACCTTATTTTAAATCCAATATTCTCCCATTCAGCACACTAGTGGCCAATTGTGCCTGATAAAGACAGCAAAAGGAACTGACCGGTAGCCTAGCTTAGATAGGCTAATAGATATAGAACTCTAGAAAGCATTTTGTCCCTGTCCACCATTGATTTAGCATACTAAACAAACAGTTAACCTCAGTCCGTTTCAACCACTTGTGTCAAACACAAGGACTGTAAGCATTAGACATATGACTGTCTTAAAACACAACATACAACTACATAAACATACATAAACTCCCACAATGCATGGTTAACGAGTGATGTTAAGAAATAATTACAATGAATCCCAAAATGTGCATGAAATGTGTATACATTTGGCATTTTTACGCCAAACAGAATTTAGCATCCAGGAAAAACAACAAATTGTCCAAAACTTGAAAGACTGACTGCAATCACAATGAAATACAATGACCCTTACCCTGGGTAAAATTAGTTTTGCACCCATTAAATGCATTTTGCTAGGATTGCTGTCATTATATAACTGACACAGGCTTCATCTATGCAGTGAGCAGAAGATGACGAAAATGCTGTCTATATAAAGGGCTTACGAATCTTTTTTAAAAAACCTGTAATATGTATTTGTATTCTATACCAAACTATTGCCCCAGTACAATGACTTGCTCAAGCTCATGCCAGTGCCACGTAATCACATTCAGTATTGACCTATAATATACTTGTCTATATTATTTTATTTTGCTGTCTCATTACAACCAGCACAGCATGAACTACTGAAAGTGTAACTTCCACTAATGGCACACACATAGTAAATAATAACTTAATCATATTAGTTTATAACACGTTTCAAGAGAACAGTGTGTGCCATGGCGTTTTTTAAGCATTATTATAGTGCATCCGGAAAGTATTTACAACGCTTCACTGTTTGCACATTTTGTTATGTTAAAGCCTTCTTCCACAATGGATTACATTCATTTCTCTCAAAATTCTACACACAATACCTCATAATGACAAAGTGAAAAAAGCGATTACAGCCTCAAGTATTTTTAAATCTGATGCTACAAACATTAAGATTCTCCAAACTAACCAAAGCCTGGTGTTTTCCTTATTGTCATTTCCTAATTTTAGTTTTTCTATCTTTCTTAGTGCACAAGACAGCATCGCAGGAAGTATGTTTGAGGC
>JAYDZF010000013.1:6365886-6379359 GCA_034509105.1 Microcambeva barbata
TCATTTTACATGAATTACTTGATGTTTTTGAATCATGTTCAAACAAATATCATCAAGACAAATTATGCATATATATATAATTTTTTCTCTGGAACAGACGAGAGTGATGGCGAATATCAGTGCTGGTCTCTCAAACACATGGCCTAGCCCCACCAGATATTGGGGAGCAGTGAGTGATATAATTAATAATTATGTGTATAAAAGTTACATAAATATTATTTTCTTAGATAACTAACATTGTTGTGCAGTTAACTACCTGTTGCATTAGGCGAGTACTCTTCAGCATTCTTCATGTAGTTAGTGAGTATGGGGCCGACCCCTCAACGTCTGTTTAACCAAGTGAAAAAGTAAAATTGTGCCTCATTTTTTTTCCATGTCTTTATCAAATCCAGACTATTCTCCCTCTAACTCAACAGTGACAACTATAATTGTGCTAACAATCATGAAAAATCATTTATCTATCTGTCTGTCTGTTGAACAGAATGGCAGCTAATGAGACAAACGTATCACAACACACAATGAATCCCTTCTTAGAAATACAACTTTTCGAAACATTACAGATGCTGAAGCATATTGTTGATTTATTCAAAAGAAAAGCTCAAGTCAGTCATATTTGCAATAGACACAAAGTGGCGCTAACATGTTATTTCATGATGCAATAACAATGTGGATTCGATTTTAGTTTGAAGAGACATATTACAGACAGGCTGCCAGCATACACGACTGGGCAATTTTTACTCGAGAAATGTTTCTGGTGAAAATGCAGATTGCAAGGCAGAAAGACATAACTTTTTTGTCTTTTTTGTATCCTAGCCCCCATTTTGTTTTTATTAGAGAAGCCACACCTTATAACAAGCCTTGCATTCATCCTAATCACTAGCCCTTCAATCTGTTCAATGGTAATACTCTCCTTTCAATAGTCCCTCAAATACCCCAAATTAATTGTAATGTAATTTTCTCATTCTTGAGCACTTAACTTATTCACCTCTACAGTAAATGCGGTTAATATCTTAGCTGTCAATATCTTAGCACAGCTTTAAAAGGATATCAAAGCCAGAAATATAATTACTGGCATATTTAAGGCTATTTACGGAGCCCTCATTTAATAGCCGTGAATATCAAGGGCCCAATTAAGCAATCATCCTTAGATATTCTAGATGTTCTAGGGGCCTGAGTAGTGTGTCAGTAGCAGAACCAAATAACTAAGCTTAAATGAAAGCACCAAAATGTGACATTTTAGGGTGTTACATGAGACAGGGAGCATGTGGAAAAGGACTGGGTCCTGATGAATCAGTCGGATGAGACTGATCCAACTGGTTACATATAACATAATTGACTTGGATGAAACAACAACTTCATTATTGAATTATATCACAAATACAAGATCCGTCAGTTGTGGACAATTGTGTATCTCAAATTTACCTTGCTTGCATGAAAACTCAAGAGAAGATAAGAACATGCAAATACCACACAGAAAGTACCAAGACCACTCTACCTGGGAATTACCCTGTGCAATTTAAAAAACAGTTCTAAAATGGGACAGTAGGTAAAATGCTAAATTATTCAAAGAAAAGATGTCACGAGGAGCAGCTGGGTGTGATTGACAAAAGGCCAATTTGTGGATCGAAGAGGAGAAAGAGAGAGCACAAAGAAGCTATGTGCTGTACAGTGAATGGTTATCATGATGGCAGCCTCTCATGGCAGTCTCTCATGTTAACTTCAAGCCCAAATCAGAAAAATCTAGAACAGCATGGAAAATGCAATTAAAAAGCAGTTCCTTGCTTTTATTTTTGCCTTATTTAATCGCAGAGCCTGAAACATTTCAGGGTTGTCTTCTCAAACCAGCAAAACATTTCAAAAAAAAATTGCCGCAGTAATGCATTTACTACTTTGTAATGCTGCCATATTTTTGCCATCAAAGGTACCAAGTGATTTAGTGTGGATTTGCATCGTCCTGCTTAGAAATGCATTGAAGGCCGCATATGTTGCTCTAAGACCTCAATGTACTTTTTACAATAATTTTGCATCACAGACACAGAAATAACCTTAACCAGAAGCACTGATACTGCCTAATGCCATTACAGATCCTGGCTTTTAGACAGTCTGGATGGTCCTTTTTTGTCTTTAGTCCAGAGCACAAAGCACTTATTTTCCCCCCGAATTCATTCATCCCTTTTTCATGATTCATCTGACCACAACACATGATTGCACTGTGTTGGTCCAGTGGTACAAGCCCTGCATTTTTTTTTCATTTGTAATTTTAATACTGGCCCAACCTTTTTGATAAATCCAATTATATAAGCTTATTTGGTCGGTTGTCTTTGTAAACAAGGTTGCCCCATCCAGGGTGTTACCATGTGCCTTGCACCTGTTAAAGAGCTGGGATAGGATCCAGCACCCCTCCCCGACCTAATTAGGATAAAGGTTTAAAGACAATGAACTGAAGTGAACTCAACAGTTGATGTCATGGTGACACTTTGAAGGAGCAGTCTGGACAATGCTTTAGGTTATAATTATGTTATTTGATGTGGTCTAGTATTTAAATTTGATTTTTAAATTATTATTTTGATTTTTGACAATAAGAGATGCTCAATATATCCTTACACATGTTTTCAATCCTTACAGTTTACATAAATCAACTTGCTTTATTGTATATAAAATGTGTAATCTTTTGAATACTGTAGACTTGACTTAAAACTCAGCAGAAGTACCAACAAGTACCCTGCTTTGTTAAGAAAAGGCTGAAAATGAGAGAGCCATTAAAAACCCACATATATAACCATACTCTTTGGCCCCTTACTAACTTTCTTTCCTTGGCAAGTGCTCACCGCATTAAATAGTTTAAATCATTCTTGTTTCAATTTCTCTCTCTCTCAGTCTCCCCTGCTGAAAGAAGCCATTAAAGCATTTTCTACTTTTTCCCTAATTGATCCTCTCTGCTTTGGACTTCTCTTTATCTTCCCTCCCACCCTGATCATAACTGGTGTGCTTTTCTCAGCTTGCCTTTTTTCCAAAAAAACCTTCAACTTCTCTCCCACCTCATGCCTTTGAACCTTCCAACCACCCCCACTGTGTTCTTTTCTTAACAGAGCAATGGTTAACCGGATTAGAGAAAATCCAAGAAGCTTTTATCTGATTTTTTAATCTGTGGCTTACTCTGGTAAACTACTTGAATATTATAAATGAAAATATGTGCAGGTACAATAAACATCCCTGACAAGCAAGAAAGGACCACTTTCAATATTTCACTCTTGGCAAAAAAAAATCATTATGGTTTGATTTCATTGTGCATAAAACTCCTACCTGATTATTAAATCTAAATAAACACTGATTTTACTAGTTACGACCACTGTTAGATATTGTATGGCCATAATATTATAATTGAGTTTAAGTGTCAGCCACACCGTTTTCTAAAAGCTTTTTTTAATATATTTTAAATGTATTTTATTAACTACAGTACAAAAAGCAATAGTTTGGATATACCTTTTCATTCAACATTTTTTTACATTGTAAATCAACACTGAAGACATCCAGACAAAGGAACTATGGAATTATGGTATTAACCACAACAATGTTAAACAAACCAAAATATTTAATATTAGTTTTATATTTTAGATTATTTTTGCAACCTTTTGCTATGATGACCGCTTTGTACATTTGGCTTTTCTCTTGGCTTTGCCATTCTCTCCATCAGCTTCATGTTGTTGCCACCTGGAATGGTTTTCCAACGGTTTTGAAGTCGTTCCCAGAGGTGCTGAGTACTTGTTGACTGTTTTGCCTTAATTTTGAGGATCAACTCATCCCAAATCAGGTGGTGTGTAGAAAATAAATCAAATCAAGAAGAAACATTGAATGAGAAGGTGTGTCCAAACCTTTGACTGATACTGTACATTTGTTTAACTTTAAAGCAACAGCTTGGCATTAGAGTCTTTTCTGTTTTGACATGACTGCATGTTTTTGTGCACTGGTGTATAGAAACTTCAGAGACCCGTATAGAGTCTACAACTTCATTAAAATAATGTAATCTCTAATAAATTATGTCAGTGTAAAAATGTTACTTGATCTGATAGAAATGTGCTTTCTTTGGAAACATTGTATGTGAACATCAAACAAACGTTTTGAGGAAACAGATCTGTGTAACTTTGAGTTAATGTTTTTGGCTCATTATTAAAACATCAAAGTCTCTGATTTATCACTTTTGTGTCATTAAATGCTTTATTTATATATATAAAGTAAAGTGTAGTTCGCCCCTTTAACCCAACCCTTTAACCCAACCTAATGTAGTTTGCTTCAACCTAAAATCAGAGATATCTGAGAGAGTATGAAAAATGCAAAAATGTCATGAGCCTAAAATATTTAATGTCATTTTGTTTCATTTACAGCAATAAATTGGGTAGGCTTCACGACCAACAAACTTATGAAGATACTTGTGACCCTCAGTCTTAACACTTCTTGTAAAAAGGTCAAAGCAGTCATATAACAACAGTAGGGGCCTGATAACAAAATGCATTCCTGTGCATATTTTAGAACTAGAGCCATTTCTTAAAGAAGCTAAACATGAGTTCCATGAGACCTTGACATATCACAAGAACCTAGCATACATTTAAGATGCCAAATATGTAAACTCCCTGGACAGGTCGCCAGTCCATCACAGGGTAAACACACATTTACACACATTCAATTACAAATAGGTGGGAGGAAAGCAGAAAACCCAAAGGACACAGGAAACTCTAGACAGAAAGCACCTAGACTGCTCCAACTGGTAATCGAACGCAGGACCTTTTTGCTGTAAGGAGGCCCTGGAGAACAAAGTAACACAAAAAGCTAAGATACCTTCGAATAGGGGAATACGTGATGATTATTATTTTTTAAAGCTTCTATCGATGTTTAAATGTCGTGGGAGCCTGTGATGTAGAGCTCTTTAAATCTTATAAATAATCCCAACAAATTAGTGTTTTAAGCACTAATATCCTTCGCATTTTTTATGGTTTTATTGTGACAGTTTAAAAGTTTTAATCCATTTAAAGACTAAATTATTAAGAATAAATATTGGCGTGAATTTATCTTATTTACAGGAACAACTAAAAACATGCTTGCTGTATGTACATTTCGGGGTAAAATTGGTACAGTGATACAAGCCGGCCTATGGTTAGTGGTGTAATAATATGTAATAGAGATCAGAGAAGGCTCAATCTTACCTTTAACAAAACTGCTTTAATAACAGAATCATTTTCATGAATGCTGAGCTTCAAAGCTGAGATACGTTCCAACAACACACATTTCCAATGACTCTCAATAGTAAACGTGACTATTTCAAGTGTCCCTAGCAAGTGAGCTTCTGAATGAACCCCTTCAGTTCCTAAGCCTCAACTCCAGAGGAGCCAAAACTACAAGCGGACGTGTGAACTATTCACTGATTTGAGGTTTTTAAACTATAAAAGTAGACATTTGTATGTACTTTACCATGATTCACGGGTGCTCCTGAAACTAACCACTGCAAACGTCGGGGGGTTGCTGTAAAGGTTTAATAATAATAAACCAGGTTTAGAGTGCACCTTTCGAGAAATAGCTTGCTGGGCGACATTTCAATAGAGCTGTCATTTTTCATCACTAATCGATACAGTGGTCTGTCTTCCTGCTGGTGTGATATTAGGCCAGTAAAGATTGTAATGTCTGCCAGCTCAAGATCAATACACAAGACTCCACTTAAGCACTGTACACTGCTGCTTTTTAAATGGATTAAATGACAGTAAAAAGAGACAGATTGTTGTACTTAAAAAGCTACAGACGTTAAATACATCACATTTGAAAGAAGGCATGGCCTGAGTGAACCTAAAATGCTATTTTAAGTTAATGAATAATGGTGTGCATGGATCTTGTTAGAAAAAGACTGTTAAGCTAAGGACAGTGCTTCTGCAGAAGCTATAAAAATTGATTTTATGATGTTATCTTAGGGTCTGAAAAAATAAACTACATTACTGTAGTTGGTCTAAGGGCGAATTCATAAGAGAGGTGGCACACCACTATCTGTTTTATTGTTTCCTAAAGACAGTGGTGGTGCCTTTTAGTTTCCTGTGAAGCTAATTTGCCAGGTCACACTGGCCATTTTATTTTTGCCTGGCATTCACCTGATTGAACTAAGAACCAGTTTGCCACTGACCTTTTCAAAGAGCTTCAACTGAGATGAGCTGTTTGAAATTACATGGTAAAAGTGACTCCAACAAAATGTAACATGTTAGAAATTCAATTAGTGGATAGAACTTATGGCCAATAATATTTAGAGGTTTAGTGTCCCATTGTGATAAAATGACTTTTTTTTTTACAATAAGCATTTTAAACTCTTTCGGAAAAGCTGATTCTCACAATTTCTTAGAACCCTAAGCAATAAGACATATAAAAAGGTAAGTCCCTGAATGAAACACACAGAAAGGAGATGAGAGAACATGCAAACTCTACAAAAATGACACAAACTGCTCCACTTGGTAATTAAACCAAAGACCTTATATTGTATCTAAAACCTGCATATATCTAAATGATTTACTTGCTGCTATAGCCTGAGCAAGCCATACAGATGGAGATTGCATGGGAATTGAGTGAGTAAACAAGAATTGATCTTTCACACAAGCAGTGTTAAAAGTGAGTGTTTGCAAGTGATACGCTCCAACAATTATTCTACATTACCAACCACTTTCAGCTAAACCTCTTGCCTGGAAGCATAACGCATAAGTTTACTTGGCTGTTACACATGAGATACCCAGGTGAATTTATATTTACTGTGGAATTCATGGTGTATTGAGACATTCACAAATGATACTAGTTATTGAACATTTTGCAATTATCAAACTGTTCGTCTGTTTTTTACTCGCAAGAACTTGTATGTATAATTTGTTCAAATCAATTAATTCAAATCATGGAGGATGAAGGAACCTGCTGAGTTTGTTTAAAATTTATTTATAATTAAGTTTGGCATTGCCAATGTAGCCCTTGGCCCAACAGAGATTTGTTGCTTCAAGTTGCTTTGAGTTAACTTCTTCTGTGAAAACCCCTATATATAAAAATTTTACCTGACTAAGCAGCTCTTTCCATTGACATTATAGTGTCAAGTTGTGAGAGTATGTACAATGCAAATAAAATGCTTTGTGTTCTTTATATTTACTATTCATTTTATCTTATTGCAGAAAGGATGAGCCTGACATAAATTTTTCTTCTCAACTTTATTTGATTTGTTATTGTGTGTGATCTTTGATCCCTCAAATGGAACTTATATCTAGAACCGCCACTCAACAATATCTGATATAACCACATGGACAAGGGATTACTTTATCAAACCTTTGTGAAGCTCTGTGTTACAGCATTTTTATGTACAAATGCTACTTGTGTACAAAGACTGTTAACAATGTTCAGAAGCGGCTTTGACTTCTCTGGGTTCTGAGGCTTCTATGATTGACCATCACAAAATGGAAACGTGCATTGTGGTCTATTGAATCAGCATTCCAGGTGGGGCTTTTTACATGGACATTGTGCACTCTGAATCAATAAAGAAAAGGACCATCCAGACTGTTATCAGAAACAAGTCCAAACTCCAGGGTCTGTCATGGTATGGTGTGTGTCTGTGCGCTTATCAAAGATAATTTACCCGTCTGTGATGTGTATTAATGTAGAAAGGTACATTGAGATCTAATAGATGGACAAAACACAAAATATATCAGGTTTATACCATTTGGAATTAAATAAAAGGCAAAGCAAATGGTGGAAGCAATTAGTGGAAGGATTTTTAAAATTATTATTATTGTTGTCTCCAAATGGCTATATGTAATGATCCACACTCCACAGTGGCTTCTGTCCTACACCTCTGTCATAAAGATTATGGTTTATACAGTGTTGTAGAGCTAGTGTGCATCAAACACCTTTCACAATCTCTGCATAGGACTTTTTAAACTCTTCTCGAGTTCTATTTGTTCTTATTTTCCTGCCTGACCAATGCTTCTTTTTCCAGTTGCACCATTTGGCTGGACAGCCAATTGTGGGGGGTTTAGGGTTGTGCCAAGCTTCATTAAGTCCTCTGTAGTCCTAAGAACCTGCAAAGCCTTTAGTATATATTAATATCCTTGCTCTGATCTATGCCTTGCCACAATTTAATAGTGGGAATCCACAGACAGTTCCTTGGAATTTATGTGTTGGTGTTTGTCTTGTCAATGCAATGTAACTTGTGAGCTCTTAGTGTGCTTTAGTGTTCCAGTTTGTGTGCCTTTCTATACTATGCCAATTTATTTTAAATTGCAACAGATGTACATTTATTGAGATCTTAATACAACTCATGGATAATTAAAGCAAGAAGATGCACCCGACCATAATTTGAAGAACCATAACAAATTGTAGATTGATAAGTAGTAGATTGTTGAGTAAAATGATGGGTTAAAATATGTACATTTAAATGTAAACTCTCAACACAATAATATAAAAGCAAATGTGGGTTAAACACCTTCCGGAAAAAAAGTGTAATAATTAAACTTGCCAAGCTGGTTAATAGGAATACCTGTTGGGAACAAACATTTAATGGTGAGTGAAATATAGAGGTCTTTTGTTAATTAATGAATGGAGCAAAAATAATGACATGGTGTACATAGTAACATCTGCTAGTTGTAGCATATTAAATGGCCAATAAATGAGATATAAGAATGGTGATGATGGGTGGGGTATATCAGGAAGCAAGTAAACTGTGTGTTTTAAACCAAATGTGTTAAAAACAGAAAGACTTGGCAAGCGTAATGATCTAAGCGACTTTGACATGGGACAAATTGTGATGGCTATGCGTCTGAATCAGTGCATCTCCAAAACAGGTCATGTGGGGTGTTCCAAGCAAAAATGGTGCAAAGAAGGTCAACAAGTAAGCCAGCTACAGAGTTATGACCACCCAAGGCTCACTGATGTATGTCAGCTATAGCCTGTCTGGTCCACGGCGCAGCACTAAACGCTAGATACAGATTGCTAGAGCCGTGCCAGATGCGGGCCATCAGCCTCAATGAACTGTGATGTAATTAGCTCAAGAAGAGATATGTAATCTGTATTGCCGACCACGCCGTGAGCTGGCACTTCTGGACGTAATGAACAAAAGGCTTCTTTTGTGCACAGTAAAGTTTAAAGTGGTGTTTGTGTGTGTAACTCTGTATTTTAAAAGATTTGACAGTTATCCCTTATTTGGTTATATTAGATATTGTTGAGTGTCTGTTCTTGATGCTGTGCTGAGTGAGAGATAAACGTTTACGAGTGTTCAGCATAAGCTTGAACTTTTTTGGAATGTGTTTCAAGCTGTAATACAGAAATGGGAGGTTATTTATACATTATATAAAGTTGAGCAGACAAAACCTCAAATGTTTTTGTTGTCATTCATACTGTCTGCAATTAAATTAAGTCAAAGTAAATGTAAGAACACTCTTTTTCACCACTGTGCTTTTACGCACAGTGGAATTTGTCCTCCACATTTTAACTCAATCTGTGCACCAAAATACACATATACACACTAGATATCACTAGGGCCCACAAGCCCGGGGCAGTGGGCAGCCTAGGGAGAAGTTAGGGGTTGACAACTTTGCTTAAGGCCCTGACAAGAGTTCACCTTCTAATCACAAGCCCAGCTCTAAAAAATATGGAACTCGGAAACTCATAATATAAGAGGCAAAGCTTGAAAGTCCAAATATCCAAAGTCCATATGAAACAGCTGTGCCTATTGAAAAATATAGTAAAACTATGCCAAATTAAATAAATAATTAATAATTATTGCAGTTCCAGTATTTTACGATTAATTATTTATACACTAAAAAATTCATAAGATAATTTATTAAGGTTGGTTCGTTAACATTAATATTAATTCAAAAAGATTTTTTTCTGTTTGTTCATTTAGATTAACTCATTAATCTTTGAGTGGGAACAATACAATGACTTTGCTTCATGAAGAAATAAGAAGACAAAGTAGACTCTGTAGACTTTTCCTTATTGTGTAGATTTCCCACCACAACCTTTCTGTGTCCTTCTTCACCCTTTCATAAAACCTTTCAGACAAAATGTCCTTTACTTTCGTTGGCTAACCCTAACCCCAACCCTAACCCTATCTACATCTAAAGTAGTCAAAATGTATATCTGTTCAGTTACACGCTACAATAGTTCAGATCAAGTCAAGTCACATTTAGTTGGATACCTCTTTTAAATAGACATTGTCCCAAAGCAGTCTAAATCGTACCCTGCCGAGCAAACCAATGGCGACAGTGGCAAAGAAAACAGGGAACCATTCTCTCTGAGTTGCTTGGTTGAGAGGGAAAGTAGGTTTGTGGGTGATTATTCTAATGATAGCACCTGTTGGTTAAATTAATTCTTACAGATCTGGTTACACAAAGTGAGGTCTATGGTGTGATGGGATTGATCAGGGTTGGTCTATACAGTATCCCACCCAGCATCTTGATTGAAAAAAAAAAAAAACTTTTTACTACGAGGTGACGGTGCTGTTCATTTTGATTGATTCAGAAATTGCCTATTTCGGAATCGTATAGTGTCAATATATAGACATATATATTTGGTTGTCTTTTAGAATCCACCACAGGCAAGTAAGTATGTAATGATACACGATTGATACTGGATTCACAATGTTTTAATACAACATGAAATTATTTGGTATTGGTTATTGTAACTTCAAAGTTTACTTTTCTATTTCTTGTTAGAAAAATGTAAGAAAAAAGTATTTGTAATTATATTTTATTAATTTGAACAACTAAACTTTTATTTCTGGAAGTAGTTGCAAAGCTACATCAAAAATAATGGATTCATTTTTTGTGTTTAAAGTTTGCCCTTAAAGAATCATATTCATCATCAATTAGAATGAATCAGAATGATTCTTTTTGAATCATTATATCCCTACTGGCAAATGAGTTGAGATCTTAAGCTTACAAGTAGTGTATTCTAAAATGTGTGTATACACATTTATTATATAGATTAAAAAGTTCCTAAATTTGGCATAGGTGTGAATGAAGGTGTGAATGAATGTGTGTGTGTGTGTGTGTGTGTGTGTGTGTGTGTGTGTGTGTGTGTGCACGTGCACTGTAATGGACTGGTGACCTGTAAGGGTTGTTTCCTACTTTTAGCTAGGTAAATTGTTCCTATCATGACCATGAATAGGATAAAGTAGAGGTTAAATAGACACTGAACTCATGAATGATCATGATTTTTAACCACACTTAAATAACTTACACTCAATTCAGGAACGTACAGAGCTTTGGGAGCTCTAGTTTCCAACCACAGTCCAAAAACATGCATGAGGATGCATGAACTGGAGCATTGTAGTGCCAGTCCCAATCCAAGAACAATAAGGGGGTTGTATGAGAAAGGGCATTTGGAGTAAAAAACTATGCCAAATACTGTTTGGACTGCTACAGAACTTCCAAGTCAAAACCCTAAATCTAGTGCTAGTTTGTAAACAGTGAAGGCAGTCGTAGTCCTAAAATGGACCTTGTTTTCTGATGAAGAACAGAAAGTGTCCACTTGCAGTATTTTGTCCAATACCCCTCAAAAGTGTAAAATTACTTTAGATTTACACGTTTAGCAGACACCTATCCAAAGCAACTTGCATTACAGTTAGAGTACACAGTCTGAGCAAGGGCTCAACAGCAGCAACCTGCCAGTGCTTGAACAAGTGACTTTCTGATTACTAGTCCAGTACCGCGAGACTACTGATTTGGCCTCGACAATGGCTTTGAAATACGTTCAAGTTTACAAGAACAGAAAACCCAAAAAGGTACCACTGTCTGTAATTAAATTATTGCTTTGCAGAATGGACGTCTCTATAATTAAAAGTGATTTTTACAAAGCCAATATCTCATGATACATTGAAAGCACTAGCAGTCGAATAGAATTCAATTCCCCAGATAAATTTTTGTTCCTCATATTCCATCAACTGAACATGTAATCGTATTCTACTTTTCACAATGCTCTAAAGACCACATATCTGGGTCAGCTCTGTATTTGAAGCTTTTTTGGTATTCAAATAAAAGTATCTCTTCAATCCACCTGATTAGAGCTTCCCTAAGAAAGAATAAATATATTGTACATTATGTGTGGATGTTAGAAGCACTAAGATTAAAGGTGCAGTATTTTGGGTCACTGTTTTTTGTATTTCTGTAATATATTGCTTCATGTGACTTCACTGACAATGAATCTGATCCAAGTTCATTCATTATTCACCGCTTTATCCTTTTCAGGGTCATGATAGGTACAAAACATGCAAACTGTACAGGTTGCCAGTTCATTACAAGCCAAACACACAAGGCAATACTGGTAGCTCCTATAAACTGAATAGGGTGGCATGGTGACCTCAAAGCAAGAAGATCCTGGAGTTTGCATGTTCTCCCCATGTCTAAACTCCACACAAAAAGTCCCAGATTCATTGTTGTTGATCTCATTGTTGAATTCTGTTTGATTATAACAAATTTAAAACCCATGTCTTGCAAAAAAACAAATCAGTCCACATACATGGTTCAAAACAAAAGAGTTTATGCCTTGTTTTCAGCAACTCTCTTTTGATGATGAAATAATGAACACTGACTTTAAGACAACCAAAGTATGAAGTAGCTTTTTCAAGAAAACCAAACTTTCAAGAAGGCAGCAACTTCTTGAAAGATGAATACTTTTTCAAGCTTCCCTCCATTTGGAAATGGATGATAGATTTGTAATAGAATTTTATAAATTAAATTATTTCTTTGTTCGTCATCATTTTCTTTAACCCCAAATCCTAATTAGAGTTGGAGCCTATCCCAGCTCTTCAACGGGCGCAAGGCATAAGGTAACACCCTGGATGGGGCGCCAGTCCATCGCAGGTACCTACATCTCCAATCAACCTGGTAGCATGTCTTTGGACTGTGGGAGGAAATCCACACGAACACAAGGAGAACATGCAAACTCCACACTGAAAGGACCTCGATCGCCCCACCCGGGGATCGAACCTGGGACCTTCTTGATGTGGGGCGACTTTGATCTATGCATAATGCACTGCAGGTTAAAATCCTCAAATGGCTACACAAAAACAACTACAGATTAATTTGGATGATGCAGCGTCTGGGAAAAAGAGCGTCAATGTCAATATTTTAAGTAAATTCATAGTTCTCAAAATTATGTTATGAATGATCCTTTCAAATCAGAAAAGCATTTCATTTCTCTTAGTACTGCTCACTCATGGAATCATCTCCACCATCATATTTGGTCCATTCACTGGCCGATGGTTTTATGTACAGCATTTAAAAAATGAGTCAAAGGGGGGAAAAAATATTTAGGGAATACTTGCTCAAGACAAAAAGCTGGTTTGTACACTGTACAAAGCTTTAGTGTTACACCACAGCAGCACAAGCGATTATATTTCTACTTTAAGTGCAAGCACATCGCTCTGTGCGGACAGCCAAAGTGAATTCTTTGATTCAGGTCCGACTCAGTCCT
>JAYDZF010000013.1:6379459-6395510 GCA_034509105.1 Microcambeva barbata
GGTGCAATGAAGGTTAAATTATTTTTGTAAAATTGTGTAAATATACTGTATGTAAATACTTTTCACATTTTTATAGCGTGTATTTGAATAAATAAATGGATATTGCAGTCAGGAACGTTATCTCTTTGTCCTGGTTTTGACCTCACACTTTAACACCAGTGTGCCAAAATTGTATGTTCACAATGACAATGACCTAAACCTTTGAGAAAATCTGCAGAGTCAGTTGAAGTTAACCCATGCAGACACATGTAGAACATGTAAACTCCACCAAAAGAACCCGGACTGCCCCACCTGTCTACAGTATTGTGAACAATCCAAATGTTGGTCCACAAAATAAATGGCTCATTCTCTTTTACTTGCTTTACATAGGATTTTAAAAAATGACCAGAGAAAAATACTTAATGTAAAATTCTTATGGTAATTTGGCCACATTATGGTACTACTGTAAAACTTCATAATCTAGCTGACAGTTCCATTATGAAATTTCACAGTAATATCATTACATTTTTTTACAGTTATGCGATGAAGTATTACATAATAAATCTTTGAATTATTTTATAATGAATTTAATTGGATAACTTCCTGGTTCTACTGTAAAACGGTCATAACATTTCACAGTAAAAAAAATAATTTGGAATAATCATCATAGACACACTATGATTTGTTTTTTTTATTTTTACTCCTTTTACTGTGCGACATAACTGTATGAGGTTTTTTTTTTGTGTCCATCATATTTAGAAAAGTGGTAGGTCTCAAAATATAAACCTGCATTTGAAGTACTTGAACCCATTTCAATCTTTTAGTGCCCTCTTCTGAACACGTGTCACATTACTATGGAGTAATATGACCGGGATTCCATAAAGCAGAATTTACTGTAAGCTTTTTTACATTACATGTATTACAATAGTTGTATTTTTCTTTTGATGCTTCCCCCACACTGCTCCTGGTCAAGATCGTGTTGGGTTAATGTGTGCAATTCAACAACATGCCACAAACACAATGACCAACACAGTGACAACTTTAGACCCAGCCAATGGTTTCTTTTATGTGGATGCCCACTGGGCCTTAGAACCCTGGATACCAGCAGTATTAGGCTGGAATGCTAATACACCAATCTAGCACCCCAAATTTTAATCCCAAGTATTACATTTTCAGTATTTCTCAGATGTATCCAAAGCGACCTATAGTACAGCTACACTTTACAGTCTTGGGAATGAGGGTTAAGGGCCTCGCTCAAGGGCACAACAGTGGAAGCCTAGAAGTGGTGAGATTTAAACCGGCAGCCTTCGGATTAGAAGTCCAGGACCCCAACCAAAAGGCTACGACTTAGCCCTCATAACGTTATGTATTTTCCAAGTCGTATGATTTGACCAGGGGGAATGCAATTATTGATTTGTTAGGGATTTAGCCTTGCCTGATGCAAACCCCCTATTTACCCGGGCTTGGGCATTACAAAACAATGATTCGAAACGGGGACTTCAGACAAAATAAAACTAGTAAACCTGTGCGCTCGGCATGAATTATATAAAGTTGTGTTTACTGATCTTCCTGGTATCGTTAAGATGGAAGTAGGAGCAATTCACTATATTACTGCTTATAGCGTAAATATTTAGTTTCGTAATATTCAATTTATATTCAAATTATTAATCAGCAGTGTTTTGTTAAACGTCCCAGAAGAGTGTAGCTCGTGGATCTGGGGGCGATGAGTACCCTCTAGTGTTTGTAGACGGTACTACACTCATTCAAATAGAATTTAATGCTGGCGGTCTGATCCTGACAGATAACGGAGTTTGGGGGATTTCGAACCCAGGATTCGGTCAAGCTTTTATTTTAGTAAAATCCAACATTAACAGTGAAAATAAGCAGAAATATCCAAAAGCTTTATAAAACCTCAAACGTTACTTACAGGAAGGTGGTACAGAAACATTAAGATGCATGATGGATCCTTTACCAGAAAACAATATGTACAAGGTCACATAAGTTGAAAATGTAAGATAATAAACCAGTGTCTTACATTTTCTTTAACTGTTCGTCACTGCAGACAGTATGAACCTGAGATATTTCAGGTTTTGTCTGGTTAACTTAGATAGATTAGATAAGATATTTTATTGATCCAGAGAGGAATTTTTGATTAACAGCCATACCTACGTTTTTTGGCGTGCCACAAATTCCAGAGAATTCCAGAAAACAATCTTCTTAAACCTTCTCACAGCACTTAATAAATTTTGACTACATTTGGTCTTTTTTTGCAATCACAACTCAAGATGTGCAACAGTGTCATCAGTTTCCACTTCAAAATTCTCGTAATGTTCCATTAAGGACGAGTCAGACTGCAGGTACGCCTGTCCACTACTCGTATCTACTTCTACAATGCAGCAGGTGGTTTAGCAACGTCTTATTGAAAAGGACACTTGAACAGCCCTATACCATGACCTGGCTGTTGATGACAGTCTGGATTACCTTTTTTTTCTTTGGTAGAGAGCGTCCATTTTAAAAACTAGCCGATATACTGATTTGCCCAAGCACAATACACATTTTCAGTGTGATGGTCCATCACCCCAGAGAACTAGATGCCACTTACAGATATGGTCAACATAAAGCACAATACAAGGCATTTGTGAATATAACTCCTTATTTTAGTGCTTATAAACAAAGCAGCAAATATACTTCAGAAAGTTTATTTGCAAGTACAACAAAGGCATAAATAATGAGCAGATGAGATTACAGCAGTAAAAACAGTATGTACAGAGTTTGGAAAGATGAGAGGAAAGGGGAAAAATAAGACACACATAAATGATCAGCATGCCTACAACAAAAAACAAGAAAAGGGCATTTTTCTGTAGAGCTCAAGACTGTTCATTTCCTGTTGTGCAAAACATCTCAAATATCATTTTGTAATTACCCTTTTAAAACAAGTACTATATCATTCTCCTTTTAAAATTAGGCAATATAGCTGAGAAGTGTAAGAACTGTTGATTAAAGATGGAAAGCCTGGCAAACAGAACATGCTACAACCCTGTTTTAACTTTCTCAAGTTAAGGAGTTGAGGAGGAAGAACTAATGTCCAATTGTGTCGGGTGTTCGTCTACAGTTTTTCATGTTATCCTCTGACGGCGTGTATTTTACATCCTTCCCCTTCTGTTTTCTTTCACTGGGATTTGGCGGTGGGCAGTGGTCGACGAAAAAGCAAGATGTGCGGTTCTGCGGGAGGAAAACACCGACAAGAGTGAACAGTGGAACAAGGTGGAAACGTGTAAAAACCAGTGAAAACACAGCAGACCAGACAGAAAGGAAGAAAGATCACCAATCTTCTAAAAGTCATTTTTTAATGCTAATATTCAACAGAACGTGAAGAACATCTTTAATCAACCAAACATTCTACCATCACATCTCAATATTTATCTGTTTTGATCAAAAATGTACATTTAGACCCAATTGTCTCACCAATCTCACCCCCTAATAAAATCACTGAAACATAGCTTGGCACATTACATTACATAACTTCAAGCTAGAGCTGCATAGTATCGCAAATAAACCTTTACTATTTTTAAATTATTTCAATTAGGATTGTCGATTCCAATTCCAGAAGAAGATAAGTAAATTGGGAACAATTTTGCAAACTATAATTACTATATAATTACTATTCTGTACAGTATATGTATATTATGGCTGTTTTTAATTTCTTTTCTTTTTTTACAAATATTTTATTTGGTCACGTCAATATTGGAAGTCATGTAAGCCACAATAATGGTATATTAATCCTACATACTGGAAAGTTGATTTAAGTCCATGTCTAAAGTAAAATGTGCGAACATCACTTGGGGTTTTAATACAAATTTACCATTGGTCAAAAATGATGCTGCCAAGTACAGACAAAATCCCAAGGCAGGAATCATGACAACAACCCTTAATAAGGTATAAGCTTCATATATCAACCAAAGAGACAGCTTAATAGCTGATTAAATCCCAGCAGGAGAATCTAGCTAAAGATCTAGCCTCACATCACGCTATTTCAGGACTATATTTATGTCCAGTTAAACACATTTCTGTGTCATTGTCATTTAACATATAACCATTAGCCAAAGAAACTAATTGACATTGTATACTTCACCATTGATTCAGAGTTAAAAGCATTGTTCAAGGGTCCAACAATATCAAGCTGGCAAAAATGGGGCTTGATTACTAGTCTTGTACCTTAACTGCTAATTAATTATATATATATATATAATCAATGTGGGCAATTCTGCACCTTAGATGTATTAATTGGGCTGTGTGTCTTCCTTGATCAGTTCTTGACTTACTGTTGGCTGATTCCACTTTGGTTTTACAAATTACCTTGTCAATCTTTAATACCTTACTCCTTTACTCTTACCAAGAACACTTATGCACCTTTTCTGGTGTGGTCTAGTTTTGGTTTATAAGGGCAGTGAGGGCTCACTGGTTAAGGTACTGGATCAATGAAGGTTGCTGATTCAAGTCCCAAGAAAGTTGCTACTATTGTGCAAGGTTCTTAACAGTAAATTGCTTAGACTGTATAGTCACATCATATGAGATAAAACTTAAAAACGAAAAGTTCCAACCATGAATCGTGTGTATTGTACAGTATATACAGGAGCTACAAGTACAAATGAAGAAAGAATATAATTAGCTTTTAGGGAGGAGCTCAATTCAGATATTTAGAAATCCAATTTATGTCTAATGTGACTACGCAAGTATCAACAGCTAGTATCATGCCTATAATATATATATATATATATATATTGATTTATTTTTTCAGTCATTTATATGTTCAGTCAAAACAAACTGCGCTGCAGCAATAGACAAAATATTTGTACATGAAGTACAAGTGGACCAACAAAATAAAACTTCCAACCTAACAAAGGTAAAAAAAAAGATTTGTTTTTAATAGTAGTGAAGCGTGGTTCAAAATCTTAATTTCCCCACAGAATACAAACAGATTATCCACGCCACAATACTTCCAGTGTTTTCATTTAAAACAAGATGCTACGCTTCAAGCAAACAAATGTTTGTGAAGATGTGAATAAGAATAAAGGTGGAAGTGTAAGGTGAATGCCACCACGGATGTAAACAAAACAAGCATGTTTGCTGGAGCTTTTTCCCAGACCTGTGATGAAATAATTTCAATAAAAATCATATGGTATTTCTATAAGATCTGTAATATTACCAATGTAATGCTTGCCAGTGCAGCTGGCATTTTCAGAAGGCCGTCAATTTGTTGATGAATATGGTTGCACAATGCAAACGTCAAAAATAATTTACACAAATAAAGAGGTTTAAATCTAGGGCACCTTTAATATCTTACATCCTTTAGTAATGTATTGTGTAATACAGACCATTGAACCTGCAGAACAGTCCAGTAATTTAACCACTGATCTACCCCTAGCTTATAGATATAGCACTGGGCAAAGAAAATAAGAGACCACTTCAGAATGAGTAACATGTCTGCGTGTGACCAAAATGAAAAGTGTTGTTTCATTCTATAAACTAGAATTTGAATAGATTAAAAGCACACTGGTCATTTTGGGAACACACATACCCAGAAATTATAAACTTGGGAAATGATCTCTTATTTGTTCTAGAACTGTATATTCTAACTAGCTATTGCCAAAACCAAATCTGCGCAGATAAGGCACAGTTTTACACCATCCCTATTTATCCAGGCTTGGGACCAGCACTACAATGCATTGATTTATGCATCTGCATGGCTAGGTACCTATATACCTGTTGGACAATTCAGTGTTTCCAATTAACCTGGCTGCATGTTTTTGTTCTGTTTGAGGAAACCAGCCTACCTCTAATCCAGGACCGTCTAGCTGTGAGGACAGTTACCCACTTAGCCTCCATGCGGTCAAACATATAGCTATATTCTGACATATTTGAAACAATTTCGGTGTTTTGGGGTGTATAATGAGTGGGACATACCTGGCTGATGGATCATGTAATGCACCCATCCCTGACTTTGCTGCACACCCAGATTCCGCCATTCGGTTTCCGACATGAGGTGGGATTTTGGCACCCGTTTTGCGATATCCTTGGGCAGCATGACGTGTCTTAAAACAAAACAATGTTAACACATCATGATAAAAAGACGTTCAAATCTTATTTAAAGATAAATAACTTACCTGTATTCGTACAATTCGTCGTCGTATTTGTCCGAGTAGTAGATTTGTTTGTGCGACATGTCGAGGCGGGAGATTGTTTATCAACACCTAAAGAAATTACACCTAAATTAAAAAATAACATAAAAAGTTTAGTTTAAATCAAATGTTTACAAAAAAATAATCATTATTGCATTTATTTCGTGTCATAATGAACTACTAACCAACATAATGACTATTACGTAAACATGCTACTAATGATTAGCATCAAGAGCACCTTAAGAAGACTATCGTACTATCGACTATAATAATAAGATTAACTATTAACATAAACTACAGTAAAATAGTACCAAAAAAAATAAGCAAGAACCACAGTTTGTTATTCGGCATTTGTTTGAGTTCTGGCGTCAACAGCAAATTACGCCCTGCCATCTCCATCAGGTACGGTTCAATATTATTAGCGCATGACAAACGACCGATCTAACTCAATATCTCACATATAATTATAATAAATAATTGAGTTATTAAACATACCAATGTGATCAACAGCAAATGTTTCTCGTTAATATTGTTAATGTCCCTGGCGTAAGTGCAAATGCTCCCTCTCCCAGCACACTACAGGCAAATTTCCCTCTCACCGCTCACACCCCGCCCCCTAAGCATTCAAATCAATATTGCCTATTCTTATTGGACGGAGAGAAAATTGTTGCGCTCAGTTGTCTCCAACGTCGCTTTGTATTGGTTACTGTGCTTTGTTGATTTTTTTTTCTCCTCTGTGTCCAATCAGAACATCTATAACGAGTGACCTATGAGCGGATTTTCAAAAGGGGGACCGCCCACGGAAGCCATATGTGAGTGAATCGATGTGGAGAGGAAAGAAGAACTTACAGGCTTAATGTGTAAAAACTTGATTTAATGTATTAAAACAATACTCTACCATTTTAAATCAACTGTTTATAATGACTTGTCGATCATAAATACTTTCTACTGCTCAGTATAGAGTTGCCACCTCCAAACTTCCCAAAAGGGCATGAAAGTGGGTTTAAGGGTCATTTCTACAGCACACAAAATAGTTTGGAAGCTTTTAGAAAATGTTGATGAATTTTCCACATTTAAAGTTTACATGTGATGATGTGATTATCATGAAGAGCACTATTCGAAAAGAAGGGCTGGTGAGACACTTTTTGGTTTGCCATGTTAACACAGTGAAATGTTATTAAAACACGATTAACTAACATTTTAGGCCTAAACGTGGCATGATAAATTGATGGATAGTGGAGACTTCAAACCAATGACTCAAAAGTAATGTCTAGATATTGTTTACTCTGTCCACCCCAAAACTGGATGTATGAACATCATCAGTAAAAAGTACTTATGACCAGTATTAAGCAGAAAAAGTCTTGTGGTCATAGTTCGTACATTATAAGCCTTAATAACTTTTTCCTTTAATAATTAAAATAAAAAGGCAAACATACCATACAAAACTTTCCTTATGGACCACAGGACTGACATTTAAAAGTAGAGCATTGGGAATTGTCATTCCAAAGAAAATTGACCCACCATGTACCTGACCAGGATTAAACAAAAAAATAATATGAAATGCTCTTTCTCTTATGTAACTTTTTAAATCATTGCCGGCAAGAACTGGGTTTAAATATTTTTACTTTAATTTTTTTCAATTATAATTTAGCCAGAGACATATGCAACTTAACAATTGCTATCATTTTATTGATCTTTAATATTAAACTGTTGTTCGCAAAACTGTGTAAAATCAGATACTGTCAGATTTTAAGGCACAGCTCATTTAGATACTCCATCACAAGTGTCATCATTATGCTATTAGAAATGTAATTTTGTTGTGCTTTTAATATTCAGTCAGTTTATTTCATTGTGTGCAGTTTTAAAAAGACATTGGTAATTTAAAAGGATACTTTGTCACTAAATTCTCCTAGTTTTTACTATATTGTACAGGTTTAAACATTTAAGGGGAACCACTCATGTATAGCAGTTTAACATTTCTTGATAGTTTTCCTAATTTTGTTCTCATCGAGTAAGATTGTGAGGCTGTATATCAAATTTACATGAAATTATATTTTATAGTAACTGAAAGGCAACAGACACATTGCGATTAGTAGCACCACCTTGTGGATACATTTGACAACCATGAGTTACAATGTGTATGGCTCTTCGCAATTTAAACAGTAAGGTTTCAAAGTAAATTATTAAGTCATTAAATAAGCAAGTATGCCTGATTAGTTAGTAATAAGGATTCTGATGTCCACGAACTGTTATTAATGGATAAGCATGCACATTTCATGTAGTAATGTTGTAGTTTTCCACTGTTGGGAATTTAAACTGAACTAGAGCAGCAGACCTTGTAATTCAGTGGAGTCTTTGTATTTTTATTTGGTAGCCAGGTGGTATTATATGGTAGCCTTGCATGTTTAAAATAATTTTATAGAGGTTTTGGTGCCATGGCTAGCCAGCACAAACAAACTAATCTGCCTATTATTTATGTATTATTATTTCCTAATGTTTCGGTTTGCCACAGCAGATTGTGATATGGATTAATCTGTTTTTATCTCTGCTGCTGAAAACTGCTAAATGTATATCATAATATATTTCTACCTCATGTACCATTTATGTATTATCATGTACTGCCCAACACTCACCTCTAGTCTCATCTCTTAATTACTTGTTTAGAAAGGTTTCGATTAGAAATGTATATTTTGTGTGTATTGTAGGTCACACAGAAAAAAACATGCAAACTCAGGACACAGAAAGGACACAGACTGCCCCACCTGGAAGCAAACAAGTCTGCCTATATTTTGCTATATTCAACATTTTTTTCCAAATTCATATTTTTGTTCAAACACATTATTAATTAAGTATATTTGATGGTTTCAATTCCCTTTTTATAAAAACTGACTTTGGTGTTTAGTAATATTTTTAGTAAAAATAGTTTATTTTCTTTAACCCTTTATTTTAATTAGGGTCGGGGAGCTGGAGCTCTTCAACGGGTGCAAGACACATTGTAACGCCCTGCATGGTGCGTCAGTCCAACGCAAGTACCAACAGGGCAATTCAATGTCTCCAATCGACCTGGTAGCATGTCTTTGGACTGTGGGGGGAAAACTGGAGTACCAAGAGGAAACCCACACAGACACGGGAAGAACATGCAAAGTCCGCACAGAAAGGACCTTGATCGCCCCACCCGGGGATCGAACTCTGGACCTTGCTGTGAGGCAACAGTGCTACCCAACTGTGCTACCCGTTTAGTAATATTGTATATCTGAAATATGTCTTTTATAATACAGTAATTATAGGAGAATAACAAAAAATTAAACACAGATTCTCAATGTTAGCTGATTTTCTAAGATGAATATTGAAACAACACATTTATAATACAATTGTATTTGAATTTTAATGTTTGGGTTGGAATTACTCGGTATCTAATCGATGAGTATACGAGTGGTATCGCCCATCCATAGCAGCACTAGGGAACGCCGAATGGGAGATCCTGAAAGGGGACAAAAAAAATCACGCTGTAAACAAACGATTTACGCTTCTTAAGAATTGTAACGAATCTAATGTATTGACGACGTTTTAAAACCGGAGACAAGGCATTTTGATGAAATGTAGTACTAGCGTGTCTGTGGTGGGTACAGGGCAGTATTGTTATCTGTCTGGACCTGGCCGTAGCCGACTGATGACGGGGAAGTAAAGGCGCTCGAACTGGAGCGAGAAGAGTCGGGAATCTCACAAATCAGGTAAACAAATAACTGGTTGCTAGCGAAGGCCCGCACAATTTGCGCTTTCTGGTCGATCGCTTCCATCATATAAATCACAGTGCATGTTTTACCGTCCGAAAAACTGAATTTCCAGCTAAGCAGATGTTGCATTAGCGTGCGCTGGCCTTCGTTTAAATGACCCCTCTCGGCACACGGGTTGCCCAGCGAGCTGAGCCTAGTCGTCATGGAGGAACACAGCCTGAAATAAACTTTAGCCTGCTAATGCTAACTGGCGGCGCACGGATGCAGTAACATAAAACATATAGCGAATTAACTAGCCACACAGCACAATTGGCAATTGATAAAATGAGGTTGACGATATATTTGATGATAATTTACATATATTATGTTAGCTGTTCGGCACTGATTGTTTAATATAAATTGGTCATATTCGCAGTTAGGAGTCCGCTGCATAAGCTAACCGCAGAGCTAGCGACGGGTCCTTTCACTGATCCAAATGCTATTAATACATATTAATAATAAAGTGCATGTCTGATGCGGTACGACTTATATTTTTATATTTGTCTTTAGGCCGGTCAACTTGCAATGCATGTTGCAAATACATCCTAGCAAAACGTTTGCTTTGCTTTGGAAGGCTGCTTTGTGCTATCCCCAGACGTCCGTTTAGCCAGGATAGGCTAAAAACTGATCATAGATAGGATCACGGCGTTCCGTGCAGTGTTTTATACACACTGCTGTAAAACCACAATAGTTTGATTAGTGAGCTGTATCTTTTTTTGCATGGCTTTTGATAACAATAATATATATTTTTTAGAATTAATCAGGCACATAAAGGCCAGTATGTTTTAGCTGCATTAAACACTGGCAGCGTTAGCAGGAATCCCCACACGGGCATTGCTGTCGTTTCACTATAGTAGGTCCTTGTTCACGAATATTGCACCAGCAAATGCCATTGGGTTTATTTTGACCGTGAGACAAGCAAAATGAAAATGGGCTCTGTGCATTTATTTTCTTTTGCTGTGCCACACTAGCTATCCAGCTTCCTGGCATAGTGGGCAGCATTGTCCCCTCACAGCAAGAAGGTTCTGGGTTCGAGCTCCAGGTGGGATGGTCTATGTTCTCCCCATGTCTAAAATCTGCCACTGTGTGAAGTGGAGACACAGAATTGTCCTATAGGTACGTGAGCACTAGGATGGACAGTCCAGTGCCGTTCCCAAGTCTGGATTAAATAGGAGGTTTGAGTTAAGAACATCATCCAGTGTTAAAAACTGCGGTGTTAAAAAAGTTGGTGATGCGGAATATGATCCGCTGTTAGGATGCAGCCAAAAGAAGTAACTAGATTGGCTATTCAGGCATCCTGAGACCAGTCCGAATGGCCCAGCTGCTTCAAACACACTTCGTTATATGTCATTGGAAGACAAGGAACCATACATTCTGCTGCACAATGTGCCTTTATTATTTTAAACTGCAGTTATTTTTTTTAATTAATTTTCTTTCTGCTTAATGCTGATCAAATGTGCAGCAGGTTAAGCTAAACCTAAATGCTGAGCACAAGGCAAATTGACAAATTGCCAAGCCACCTGCCTACATGACATTGAATATCCCCGGCCTTTAATAACCTATAGTCAGATGTTACCTCAAAGCCAAACACAGTCAGTCTCCCAATTGTTGTGGTTAGGTTATTTGGCACTTGGACTGTACTTCAGGTTCAGTTACGAAGATGCAAAAGGGCCTACACCCAGTGGATGGTTTGTGTGGAATACAATTAATAGCAACAGAAAGTTCTACTATTTGAAATCATATGACATAATTAACACTCACATTATATTCCTATGATAAATCTCCTAGTCTCTTTTTCAGCTTTGTGTAGTATGTTATGATATGACACCCATTTGAATACTGGCATTTTCTGATCTGATACAGAACTCCTAACACTACTCTAGCTGAGTTCAATGATCACCTTGGGGAAATCAAATTGTCACAACAGTAGGAAAGCAAGAAAGAAAAACAGTACAACTAAGTGAAAAATGCACACAATGTGTAATAATTTAATCTACAAATATGTCATTTTGTGTGGTTGCTCTACAGGGCTAAGTCTATTGTCCCGGCATGGGGGACATGAAGACCCCCGATTTTGATGACTTGTTGGCTGCATTTGACATTCCTGATATTGATGCAAAAGAGGCCATCCAGTCAGCACCCGAAGACGTAGAGGGGCACCAGGGATCAAGCAGCGGGTCTCTTACGAAACAGAGTGAGAGCTCAGTCGGAGGAAGTTCAGCCCTTAGAGCTTCCAGCCCAGCAGCAGATCCACAGAGTGATCCCTCGATTGTCAGTGTGATTGTAAAGAATCGGGTCCGTACTGAAAATTTTGAGACAGGTGATGTACCAGGGTCAGAACCACTCAACCATAATGGATTTGTATCCTCAAGTGGGTCAGCTCATGTTTCACAGTCTCGAGGGCAACCAAATGGTGAGCAGTGGCCTTTGTGTGGCTCCAAAGTGACCCCAGAGCCCACAGGGTCAGGGCTTGGACCTGCAAACACATCAAAACAAAGTGGCAACATCTTTAACAAGCTAAAGCCTTTGATGGCTCAAGGTTCTGGAGACCCTGTTGGCAGGGCCAGGAAAATGCAACTGTTGCAACAGCAGCACACGCAAGAAGCTGGTTTAGATGCATCCGACAAGACGAAAATTGCTGCCATTCCAGGAGGCACAAGCGGAGTTGCGACTACTTATTTCCCCTCTCCAAAACCTTACCTCTCAAATCCATCCACAGCTCCACCTTCATCGACATCTCCATCGGTTGGTTCCCGTGTTTCAGGAGCTGTTGCCTCATCACCGCTAGCTACAAGTCTGACAGAGCCATTTAATGGAACTCCACGCCTCAATGAATCTGAGTCAGAGGAGGAAGATTCAGATCCAGATTCTGGAGGGTCTCTGATTATTCAAGAAAGTCCCAGCTCTCCCACCTCCCCAAAACGTCCACGTCGGCGTAAGTCCACGGAGAGTTCAGAACCCCTGTCGCTCCCCCACTCTGCACCTACATTGTCAGTCGCTTATCCCAAACCAGGGGATATCCCGTCAGCTTCTCCGGCATCTCCACAATCACAGAACTGGCTTTCGTCTCCTATTCAGGCCAAAGCCAGTAAAAGCCCACAGACAGAAGATCAAAACACGGAGCATGTCATTGATGAACGTGACTCACCGGAAAGTCCAGAGCCTGATGCCCCCAAGACTTCAGGAACAATGCCTGCGGCTGCTAAGAAGTCTTCCAATTCAGCTGTGGCTGCTCCCCCACCAACGAGCCTCAGAGAACCTAAGGAAGAGGAGGAGGAGATGGAGGTGGCCAAAGGAGTTAATGACGGTAATGAAGATGCAGCAGAAACAAGTCAGGACAACAGACAAAAGAAGGAAGAAAATATGGAAGTGGATGACGAAAGTGAGTCTACCCAGTCCCCTAAAATTCCTAACAGTTCATCTAACAGTGGTGCTGAAACCGTGCCTGAAGGAAACACACCCTCCAGACCTCTTAAAGTTCGAATAAAGACCATTAAAACCTCTACAGGAAGCATCACCCGGACAGTTACTCGTGTGGCAGGCAAAGGACCAGACGGCACAAAAATGCAGACTGTCACAGCTAACAAAACCCAAAAAGTAGAACCCACAGCTGGACGAATGGTAAAAGGATCAACACTGCCTGTAGCCACCTTGGAAGCAAGCAGTGCCATGCTGGCTGCCGCAAGCAAAGCTCAGAACAAAACGTCTGCCCCATCAGACAAAACCAAGGTCTCCGCCACCGCCGTGAACATCACGAAAGCTGCCAACCTTCCAGCCACTCCGACAGTCAGCGGCATCAGTGTGCGTACCGCGGCCAGCAGGGCAACCAACGGAGCCACGCCTAACGTACAAGTACCCTCTAAGCCAGCCTCGATCGTCAACAGTACAGGAGCCGTTATATCCCGGAGCCAGTCGAGCCTAGTGGAAGCCTTCAACAAGATCCTTAACAGCAAGAACTTGCTTCCTAGCTACCGCCCGGATCTCTCCATCCCGCCTCCAGCGGAGTGGGGGCTCCCTATCCCAGCAACTGGTTATCGCTGCCTAGAGTGCGGAGATTCCTTTGCTCTGGAGCGTAGCCTGGCTCGTCACTATGATAGAAGGTCACTAAGGATCGAGGTGACTTGCAACCACTGTGCGAAGCGTCTGGCTTTCTTCAACAAGTGCAGTCTGCTGCTGCATGCTAGAGAGCATAAGGAGAGAGGGCTCGTTATGCAGTGTTCACATCTGGTTATGAGACCAGTTACTGTAGAGCAGATGATCGGCCAACAGGACACTACTCCAATTGGTGTGTAGCTACTGCTTGCCTTTATTTTTATTTGATTATTTTACATAATTATTAATTAATTGTTAATTATAACAATTGTCCATTTTGGGCAAATACTAGATAATTTACTCATTATAAAATTAAACCATATTAATAAGTTGGAATGTAACAATACCCACGATGTGATAGGATTTACGATACTGAATTAAGATTTTTCTTGATAGACATTAACTACAAACTATGCCAAAATATAGCACCAGTGCCCTCTGCTGTTTAATTATGTTTTTGAACTCCATTTCATATCTTTAATTATATATGGCATTAACAGTCATGTATTCAATTCCTCTGCTTTTTAAAGTGAATATTGATTTATCTTAACTGAATTCCCTATTCAATTGTTGTGAATAGATTCTTATCAATTATTGTTAAGTTAAAGCCAATACTTTACCTAGATAGGGCCACCTTTCCAAATGTAGCCAATGTTATGAGTGTGACTGTAGTTTAATATTTACACGCTTAAACAAAAAAAGGTCAGCATGACTTACTGTTCTTGACTCGCTTTTACTCAGGATGCCCTTTTTCTAACACCGCTCTTGTTATTTTACACTGTTGAAGTGCACGTTTCAATGGGTACACTGTTCGGCTGTCCCCAGACCAGTTGATAGCACTGCTGAGATTTAGAGGTAGCCCGGGCCTGGTGATTAGACAACTGGGCTTGTGATCAGAAGGTTGCCGGTTCGATAGGTCACGACTGAATTGCCCTTGAGCAAGGCACCTAACCTTTAACTGCTCCCCGGGTGCCATGGCTAGGGCTGCCCACTGCTCCAGGGATGTGTACTCACTGCCCCCTAGTGTGTATTTGTGTTTCACTGCACGTATTGGGTTAAAATGCAGAGGATGAATTTCAATGCTAAGTGATGAAAAAGTATATTGAATCTAAATCCTGGACCTCACCAGTGGTAGTCTAGCATGTTTTACTATTTAGATGCACACTGTGTATCAAATTCAATTAAACATGTCTCTTTGTTGTTTAAAGGTATGCTCTCCCCTCCAGTCTCTTCAACAACTGTATCGACCCTTTCTAACCAATCAGGAACCCCGACTATCCCCTCCACATCCAGCCCTGTCAAAGACTCCCCCTCACAAGCTCCAGTTGCTTCCCAACCTAGCCCAGCTCGCCGTGGGCCGCACAGTCCTCATGTCCTCATGCCCCTTCCGTGCAAGAAGGGTGAGGTTCTTCAGTACAACAACTTCAAATGCCCTGAATGCCAGGTTCAGTTTGCGAACAAGGCCGAATTGGTGGCACATTTCCAGCAAATCAGAGCCACGCCCAATTCTGTAAGTAGCACTGTTAAAGGTATTATATTATTTGGCTCAAATTAACTGCAGTAAACTGTGATTAAAAATATGTAAAAATATTTATATATATATATATAATAACTGTAACCTTATTATGATCAATTCCTCATTTCGATGGCTGCTAGCACATGAAGAGAGTCACACTTTGTGTGCTGGCTTAGTGGGTATTTAAGGTGTGGACGGCACTCTCAACCGATTTGGGTATGAAGCCATTCTTACAGATCCTGTAAATCTATATGGTCTTCCTTGGACTGGATGGGTTCTTCCAGCAAGACAAGCTAAAATTCAAACATTGGTTGGAAGAGCATCTCCATTTACTATCCTGGCTCCGATTGAGCATCTGTGGAACCACCTCAATCATTGTGTTCACCACGTCCAGCAGCTGTGGGATGCATTGCAGTCAGTATGGCTCCAGATAGCCATGACAACCTTCTATGACCCAGGACCTCACTGAGTCAGTGTGTGCTGCGGAAGGCGGTTACTTTAAAGAATATTAC
>JAYDZF010000013.1:6426855-6437100 GCA_034509105.1 Microcambeva barbata
TGATATGAGAATGTCTTTTCCGGATATATTATTATCTACTGACATTTATAACCTACTACAGGTGTCGTTACAAATGATTGGATTTTGTTCTAGGTTCATGATTTTCATTATGATTTTTTGTAATGCGTCGTTCAGTAAATGGGCCCAATGACCGCTCGGGTTTTATTAACTTTTGGATTGCACTTACCTTACTTGTACTTCGACTTCGAATACTTAACTTACATTTAATACCAGGAGTTTACTTTTGATACTTAAGCTTGTTTCCCCATAATATATAGACAATACTATATATTATAAAGAATGTATTAACATTTTAATTTATGTACAAAACAAATATTTACTATATCTATACATTTGCGCCGCTTGGTAGGACATTTCGGTAAAGTAGGGCAAACTGACAGAAGCCGTCGATTTGGCTTGCGGACGAACATTTAGATCTCCAGAATGAACCGGGGAAATCATTTTAATGTAAAATAGTAGACCAGTAAATGTAAATCAGCTGTTTTAAGGGATGCTGCAACTAAGAAACACATAGGTAAACAACTGGTCATGTTGACTGCATCAGCTTTCTAGTATTGCCTTTAAAATGTCATTGGTTACATAACCAACACCGTCACATCCCAAGACCGACTCACCTTCTGCCATAACCGCCATGACCTCTGGGCTGACCGAAAAACCCCCGAAACAAATCAAATACACTCATTTAAAGTTCCAAATTTGTACAGCAAATCAACCAAGCACAGCCATCAATATGGTAGAGTAGACGGTCACGTGGTTCTTAGCGATACGGAAGTGACGATTTAAAGCTTTAGACTGTTCTAGTAAAACAGCTAGATAAACATTTAGCAATGCTGAAATTATAAATATGTACATTTAAAATTAAATTTCCTTCACAATAGCCAATGTACAAATGTTAAATAAAAACATACATTTGTGAAAATATGAATAAAAAAATATTAATAAAATGTCATTAGTTTGATCCCTAGGTGGTTCGGTCCAGGTACTTTCTGTGTGGCAAGTTCTTTGCTTACCAGTTTCCTCCCACAATAAAAAAAGTTGCTATGTTCATTAGAGACATGCAATTGTCATTTATGTACCTAGCAGGGATTCATAAACCAGTGCTTTGTAATACCTGTCTTAAGCCCTGACAAATAAATGATTGTCAGATCAGTAATGTGGATCATGATTCACCGTGGCGACATCTAATATGAGCAGCCAAAAAGAGGATAGGTCAAGCTTTTCTTCAGTTGTTGTGTCTGTCTCGGGAGACAATGAAGATTGTGCCATGGGTGTCAGTTTGTGGTTGAACTGCAGAGCTGTGACTGTAGAGCCTGATCCTGGAGCAGGTGCTATAGGTGAAGTCGGTTACTGGTACTGCAGATGCCTTTTTTTTTCTCACGTCTGCGTGCCCTTTTCTCCTCCCATTGTTCTTTTCTTCCCTGCTTTGACATCTTAACAGCTGACTTGACGGCTACTTTCCAGGCACTGCGGTCTACTGCTACTGCTATAATGCGATGCCACTTGGCGGTCCTGCTTGCACGTATCTTTGTAGCGGAGTTTGGGCCTTCCTTGGGGTCTAGAGCCAGTGGCAAGCTCGCCAAACAAAATATCTCTGGGCAGTCTGCCGTCTTGCATGTGGGTCACATGGCTGAACCAGCGCAAGTGTCACTTTGTGAACAGGGCAAACATGCTGGTGGTTCCTGCCCACACTAGGACCTCTTTGTTGGAAATGTGATCCTGCCAGGAGATGCCAAGGATTCTTCTGAGGCAGCAGAGGTGAAATGTATTGAGCCTGCGCTCTTGGCAGGAGTACAGAGTCCAACACTCGCTACCATACAACAGAGTGCTCAGCACACAGGCTTGGTATACAGTAATCTTGGTCTTTATGGTAAGCATCGAGTTATCCCAAACTCTCTTTGACAGGCGGGCCATTGCTGATGAGGCCTTGCCGATTCTGGAGTTCAGCTCAGTGTCCAGGTTTAGACTGCTAGAAATGGTGGCACCAAGGTAGGTGAAATCCTCCACCACGTCGAGAGTGCAGTCACCGATGAAGATGCAGGGTGCCGAGCTGACATCTTGACCCAAAACTTTGGTCTTTTTGGTGTTGAGCGCCAGACTGAACTCTCTGCAAGCGTCTGAGAAACAGTTGATGAGCCCTTGGTGTGCTCATCAAGTCTCGGTGTGTGCCGTCAAGGCGGCATCGTCGGCAAACGACATTTCACGAATGAGAACTGTACTTCTGTATTTGCACGGAGGCGTGCGAGAAACAGGCTGCTGTTGCTTCTGGTGTGAATTTTAGATGCCCTTTAAAATGATGATCCTCAGGAGCTCGGGAGGACATCCAATTCTCTGCAGGAGTGTGAACAGGCTTGACCTGCTGACCAGGTTGAACGCTTTGGTCAGGTCTACGAAAGCAATGTACAAGGGGCGTCTCTGCTCACGGCATTTCTCTTGCAGCTGCCTTAGCGAGAAGATCATATCAATAGTAGATCTCTCAGCCCTGAACCCACAAGCAACCGCAGTCTGTGTAGTACAACGCGTGCGAAGATCTTCCCGACAGCACTTAGTACAGCGTGATAATGTTGGCATCTCGCATATCTTGAGGCATGGTTCCTTCCTCCCAACACTGAAGCAGGAGTTTGTGGAGGTGATCGAGGAGGCTGGATTGTTTGACTGCTGTCCTCGGGAGGGATGCCATCATTTCATGGAGCCTTGCTGAGCTCCTCACTGGTGGGTGGGATGTCAAGCTCCGTCATGATGGGTAAGGGGCTCGTATTTTCCACCGTGCCTGTTCTTTCAAGAATCTCCAGTGGCAGCAGTTACAGGTAATCTTTTTGGCTCCATCTCTGATGCCTTTGGGCAGAGTATTCCATTCATCTCCAGACCTGGATCTTAGCAGGGCCACTCATGGGCATACATTGATTAGCCACGAAAACACTCACCGGGTTAATACTTATTTATTAACATGGCAGTCTGATCTTACATGTATTATGGAAGAGGCTTGAAGAATATTCCTTGACTGTGCTGCACTTCACAGATGACAAACGTGACTAAACATAGGCAATATAATTATTACTTGCACAGGTTTAACAGACCTAAAATCAGTGCTTAAGCGTAAACAGGTACACATCAGGTATACATCAGCATTTCAGTTTCATTAAATTAATATCCCATCAGCTTTTAACCTCTTAATTAAATAAAGCAACAGCTGATTGTTTTTAAATTTGGCCCTTTACTAATAATTAATGTTCGCAAAACATTTATTATTTATTATACCTGAGAGTCCAAGATGCTGAAAATTCATAATTTCTTGCTAGAATCCTTTCAACTGCTGCAGTTAAGGTCCGCCAAATGAGTCATGTTTCTATGTCACCGGTCCTGGCAAAACCGTCCTATAAGAATTCCACTGGTTCTTCCATCCAAATGCCTAGGGTTTGTGAGGGGATTAGAACTGATGACTTCTGCCTCTCAGTGCTGGTGTGCAGTGGAAAATCCCAATTCTAAAATACTAATTTTGAAGTCATGTTTGGCATGTTCTAAACCACAAGACACTCATTATATGTACAAACTTCCAAACTATTTACAAAAAAGCACGAGACATGAAAAAGGTGTTTTCTTAAAAAAGACATTCACATCCAAAATGATGAAAATGTCTTTTTCCTGTTTATTTACTTAATATTTATATATATATTTTACAAAATAAAAAACAAATATGAAACATACGTTAAGTCTATGCATAAGGACTTGAAAGGAGGGTGGGAGCCATCGAACAAACATGGACTACAGTACTTGTGTTTTTATATATATGTATATATGTACAAGACAAGTTTATCCATTTATTATTTTTAAAACGCACAGTACAAAAAGAAAAGCCACGGACAAAAGAAAAAACAAAAGAAAAAACAAAAGAAAAACCAATAGTACAAATCTGTTTATCAGTACTTTCCTGTCGACCAGGAACTGAATAAAATAGGAGCGAGGGAATGAGGTTTAAAGAAAAGAGTCAGAAAAGAAAACTGCATGGAAATATTTTTTCCCCACAAACAGTGTGATTGAGATGCCACCATCTCTCCTACTGGAGAAGCTGGTGGACATTTCAAAGGTCACAGTAAATGCCCACTACCACATAAATTCTTCTAGGAAAAAAATTACTGGTATGGAAATACTTTTAATTGATCAAGTATATACAACAATTAAGGGCAGATTTATGGGTTTAAGAAGGAAAAAGGAAATCCATTCACACAAGTGGCCACCATTATTACAGACTTGCATATAAGCGCAAAAAAATAAAACAAGAGGGGGACCACTCACATTCCGATATGAATGGAACGCCTCACTTCTTTGTGCCCTCATACAACCTTAACATTACATTTTATATATCTATATATTTCAATTTTGTACAAAATTAACTCTACTGCTTTAAACGACCTACGACAACACTTTTTCCCCTCCCCAAACTAAAATTGGGTAAAAAAACAGCAGATTGGGAATGCGATAGACAAAATTAAATTCAAGGTGGTAGGTCTGGGGAAACCTTGAAAAACTCAAAGCAAGCAGAAAGGGACAGCTACCAGGGAAGGCTACACGCCAGACCATAGTTACCCTTACGACTTTGCTTCCACCATTTAAAAAAAGGGGATGGGTGTTATATTCATTCTTTTTAAACAAAGCCAATTTGCAAACATGGAACAATTGGCTGGAAAAGAAAAAAAGTGTCCGCACACACTTCCTGTCCAGTCAAAATTCCTGGAACGTTGCTACCTCTTAAGTAGAAAAGTACAAGGAAACTGACAGAATAAAGAAGTAGAACACAAAAGAAATTCTTCAAGGGTGGAAGGGTCCCCTAATTTCTGCCTTTTCGGACACCAAGCTGGTCGTGTCAATTGCCTCCCCAGTTGTAGCTGTTGTAAGGCGATTTGTTGATCTGGGACTTCTGTTGAATGGAAGCATTCTGACTTCGCTGTCCAGAGCCACTCTGAAAAAAAGAGGAGATGAAGGATGGGGTTATTTATTCCTTCATTAGAATTTTCTTTCTTACGCCATTACAAACATGTGCTATTACGATTTTAACCATGTTAACGCATTGGCTACATCCTTGACAGTAACAAAAGTTATTGCCCACACAAGACTCATCAGACCAGATATATGAATATGTCAATAAAAAATTTGATATCTGCGATTCATCTATGGAGGCATTGACAGAGGGAGAACAAGCAAACTCTACAAAGAAAGGAAACCTCCACCAGGTAATCGAACCCTGGACCTTTGTGCTGTAAGGCTACACAAAAAAAAGCTATTGGCAGCATAGATTTTGTGTTACCAGAGTTACCCTGCTGGTTTACAATACTGGCTTGGCTTATATGAACTGCCAATTAGTCACATAATTGAATGAAAGCCAGTACAAGATTGAATGTGAATAAACAAAGTAGGTAAAGCATCAGGATGAACAGCTGGACTGCCATAGTACCTTTCTCTACATTAAGGCATGGCGATGATCACATAATGCTTTTTAAAGCTGATGAAATTTGTTATTTAGCATCTAATGATTCAACATTTTTCTAGACATATGACGTTAAATGTAAAGAGCTCACTAGGTGGCCAAACACATCAGTGTATTTAAATTAAAGAATGTCCATGCTAATCAACTTCTCTTTACACTTTTAGCAAAAACGACTACCCGCTTCATAAGCTGGTGGTGATGGAGTTGTGGTTGGTGCTGACCTGAGCATCCTGCTGTAAGTGGTGGTGCAGCATCTGCGAGTGTGGCTGCTGATGAGTAAGTATGTGCATGAAGGGAGCTGGGGCATAGGGCGTGGCAGCCGGAGGGTTGATGGGTCCGCCGCTGCCGAGTGCAGAAGGAACGCTGAATGAGGCACCGGGTGCAGCCGCTGCATGGAAACCCTGCTTTTCAAAGGACTTTTTTTAAAAGGGGGAGAGGAGGAGAAGGTGGATTAACAGGAGCTAGTCGGAGGACTTGGCGGGAATCATTTAGGATGAACACAGCACTCCTGGAAAGATGAAAACACTTACCTGTGTCTTTGTGTAAACAGATCCGGAAATATCAGGGACGCCAGTGTTGCTGGACGTCACAGAGACTCCTGATGGAAATGAGAAAGAAAAAAAACAAAAACACAGACGTTGTTATTCCAGATGTGAACCTACCTAGCAATCTGAAAAGGGAAAGGATAAACATTTAACACAAAGTACAGGTCTCCTGTTTGGAAAATGCAATGTGGATCTGTAAACATTTGCAAATTGTGTTGTGGAAAAGTTTAGAACTATTATAATTGCCAAATCTGTCAGCTTATCCAGTCTCCTTACAAGCACTCTTAAGGTCTTTCATGCAACCAGGCCCCAAGTTTAAAGCTTAAGGGAAAATTTCCCCTTAAGTCTCTAACTAAAGGGAAAACGGTGGGAGCTTTAATGCAGTGACTGAAGTTTTACAACGGTCAGGTTCCACTGTTTCCATGACAACAACGCTTCAGCTGGATGTTTTTTAACCGATACAAAGAAAAAGAACCAACCTGAGCTGAAGAAAGGGATACTTTTAAAGGGAAGGTTTGATCCCTCTACAACTAGTCTCCCTCTATGTTACAAAATTGCTGGAACTTCAAACAATCATAAATAATGATGTAATAAAATGTAAAAAGGGTGCTTCTAATGCTCACTTGTTCTACACCGACTGTCATTCATAGGATATTAAGGCCTATATGGATAGTTTCCCCCCCACACACGTGTCCTGAATATCTGTATATAATGCTGAATCATGACAGCAAGATAATGATAAAGTTCATCACAATGACCTGCCAAATGAAATGAGTATCTTATGGATCTCAAGCCACAAGTGTGGGCACCCTACTGTATGTATGTTCTTCATTTTCAGGTGGAAAATGGCTCATTAACAGATCAATAGGTTCCTCAACCAGCATGCCTACGAATGCCTAATTGAATGGTTAAATTTGTTTTGAATGCAAATCTCTGCTGTGTTCTTGACAAAAGTTAAAGTTTGTACATTGTTGTGCACAACTGATGAATGGAAGCCTTTTAGATTTGCAGTGATTCAGCCAGAAGTGTAGGTATGGTAAGAAATAAAAAAAACGGAATAAAAGCAAACAAACTCTTTGAAACATGTGCATCGACATATTGGACCTCCCTGGTTTAAACTTTTTAGAAAGCCTTATTTTTCTCATTCCATCCTAAATGTAGACCTTCACCTATCAAGTTAAAGAGCAGCATGATTTAGAGACAAGCGAGATTAAGCTCTACTAGCGCTACCATGGCATGACGTCATATGAAAAAAAACAAAAAAACAAGAGGGAGCCAAGAGCCAGGTGATTTTTTAAAGTGTAGAAATTACCATCATTATCAGGCCGTACCGGAGTGCCCCATCAGGACCTTCCCCGTTACATCAACGTACGTTACCAAAGAAAGAAACCGAAAGTGACAGAGGGACAGCATTTGGCGTGCAGGTGCACTCACCAACTCCGGGTGCGGAGACCGAGCTGGCTGGTTTGTTTTGTGCAGAAGCGGCGGCGGCGGCTACGGCGGTGCCATAGCCACCCTTACAGAAATCCCCGCTCCCTGCAGAAGCCTGGCCCAAATCCTCATAGCCTGCACACACACACGGCCACGGCCCCACAGCGTTAGAAACACACCAAGCAGGGCAGGAAGAAGAGGAGTGAAGGTAAGAGGACAGAGAGTCAAAGCAGCAAGCAGACCGGGCGAGTGAGAGGAACTTGCACAGCGGTACCCTGCAACTCGAGGTCTCTTAAATAAGAAAATCAGACTGTGTTGAAATGAGGAGAAATGTTGTTTGTTTGTGTTTTGACGCCATGTTTGGACATGTAGGTGTCATTTACTGCCAATACAGCGTACTATGTTTCGGTCTTTATTTTTTCCTATTATGTGTTCATTTTCATTCTTATGGTAGCTAGGAACATGAGGAGTCTTTTTGTATTGTTGTGTGTAAGTGCTTCTTTAAGGTTATCTGGTATGTGAGCGTGTTCTCTCTCTCTGGTGTATTTTGGGCATTCTATTAGAATATGTTTTATTGTTAGCCGTGTTTGGCAATTTCCGCAGGTTGGGAGGTTTTCTCCTTTTATTAGGATGGTGGGTTATTTTGGAGTGTCTTGCGTGTACGACCTGGTCTATGTGCCGACCCTGGTGGGATCTTGGATTGGTGTTGGTGTCTGGGTGTATTTCGTGCAGTTTGTTGTTTTGTTGGGTGTTCCATTCATTTAGTCTTTTAAGAGAAATGATGAGCTTAGGCGTATATTCAACATGTTCAGGCTTCAAATGATTTATTTTTGAATACCAATGAAATGATTCTGGTGGGGTCACCGAAGTGTCTTTTTTTAATAAACAGGTCACAATTCTGTTTATTTAATTAACAAACATATGGTGTTGCCAGATTGGCCAGTTTTGATTTGTTTTTCCTGTGTTGTTTTGGGCTTTAGCTTTATCAGCCAAAAACTTGAAACTTTACAAGCAATCATTTCTTCTTACTTTGGGTTTCATGCATGATTGTGGATTTTATTTCCCATAATTATTTTTTCCAATAATAGTAAATATATTTAATTTAAACTGTTAGTTCAATTAGATTTACTAGTTCTGGTACCATTTATTACATATGAATAATTACTTATTTCGTTAGACTAATACAATTCTTTGATTTAACACTTTAAATCGAAGACCCTAACAGGATTGATCAATGTAATGCACATTGGAAACTGTGCCAGATTCTATTAAAATTAAGCAATTTGATGCTTTTCCTTTACTATTGAATGAGCTTTTCATATCAGACAATGACATTTTAATTGTGGGTTTTATTTCAGTATAAGTGTCAAAACGAGCCTATTTGACATTTACTTTAAATAAATGCTGAACCATTCGACAGAGTTTCAAGGTACCGCTGTATATAGTGACAGATGCAGACAAAGACTACGGGAGTAAATGCTCAGAGAGGGAGGAGAGACACCAGCAGTGGAAAAGCAGGCCGCGTGATATTACGTATGTTATCCCATCACCTAAAGCAAGAGCACCACCGGACCCCACCATCATCCGCATTCCAGCTCACAAGGACTCGATATATACCGCAGACGGGACATTTAAAGGTAACAATCGAGATGAATCATACCGCTGAATCTCCGTTTGTTGGTCTCAGAGATGTAACATACAGAACATTCTATGGCTATTCTAGTTCGGGGCATTATACGATGAAGGTTGTTTGTTTTTTTGCATTGCCTGCCACAGTATATAGATCCCAGTAGAGACAAAATCTTACATATAAGCCATGGGACCGGTAGTCAAGGTTAAATAGTGTTTTCTCTTACCAGTGGTGTATCCATGGGATCCATATCCACTAGCCTGTTGGAAAGGTGTGGCTGAAGCATTGACCCCAACATTCACACCGTGTTGTTTCGAGGAAGCAGGTGCGACCTAGGAGCCGAAATCAGGAAAAACTCTTATGTTCCGTGTACATTCAGCCAACTAAGAAATCCACAAGGATCAAACAACATGACAAAACCTAACTGATACATTTATTTCAGGGCTGCTGGGCTCATTTGAACAGGTCAACGTGATTAAAGAAACAGTGGCTGTGTATCAGGTTTCTCTCTCAACCTAGTGGACATTTTGATAATTGCAATTGATTACAAGTTATGCCTAGTTCACAGCCCAGTAGACTCTAGACATCCCAAGGCTTAGAAACTGAAGACATTCATACACTCCGATGCTCACTACCACTTTGAGAGGTGCATTTTAATTCCAGAAGGCTGGAAAAGTGTTTCCTGGGTGTGGTTTAGTTACTCCCTGTGCGTTAGAGCGGCCCTTTGACTCAAACAAAACTGCTTTATTAAGAGAAACATCAGCTTGCATGAACACAACACTTTTACCAAAGATAAAACCTACTATGAAATTACGGCACTTGACATTAGTTTTCTTTTCAGCTAAAACACTTTAGCGATCTCCATATCATTATTACACCATTTACCACAGATCAGCTCATAACACTGTGCAGATGTTACCTTCATAAGTACTGTCATTCATTTTAGCACATTTATTGGTAGATTTCACTAAATGTATGCAAATATTTGATACAAAATAAGTAGATTTTATTATTCTTTATATTAATTTAGCAGTTATATGCAAGCAAGTTAAATATTGCCACAATAAAATTATGATTTTTAAAAACTGCAAACTATTAGTACCGTATTTTACAGACTATAGAGCGCACCCCAATATAAG
>JAYDZF010000013.1:6525715-6536134 GCA_034509105.1 Microcambeva barbata
TTACCTATTCACTATTTTACCCCTTCTCTATAGGGTTAGAAGGGCCTCACTGCACCACAGGAAAGGAATAACCAGTGGTGAAAAACAACGTGTTTGGGTCACTGCCATACTGAAAGCTTCAGATTTTAAGCAAAGATCTGAATGTTTTGTGCCAAAATTGATATTCGAGCTTTTTACCCTTCAAATTCAATTACATTTTTTAAGAAGACAATCCTTCAGACTTTGGTTTAGCTTATTGAATGTTACAACCAAAAAACCAAAAAAGGAATAGATCAAAGTCGCGTTCCCGCTGGGCATCTGCATGTGGTTGTAAAATAAGGTTGTGTGATCTTGTCTACTCTACCCACATAAATCACATTGACAGATTCTATGAGAAATCTATGACAGATTCTTTCATTAGAAAGAGAGACAGTGAGTAGGGAGTAGGGAAGTGTGAGTGTGAAATGAGCTGTCTGCCAGGTTTGATCCAGACAGTGTGACCAGATAACTCTGACAGGGCACTACAGTTACCAGAGTCAGATGATACAGCTATGTCAAACCCAAGACAACATGCCTAGCCTTGGCCAAAATGCACAAGACCAGACTGTAGCATTCATAGACAGCGACATGGCACTTAAGAATACCTTAGATACCGGATTACTTAAAAGCTCAGCAGAACAAACCAACTGGAATTATGCTTATAAACCAGGAATCACACTAATATACATGTTATTCAAAAAGTTTCCACACTTTCCACTTTATTTTTTTTAATTAAAACAACTAATTACATCAATTATTTATTCACCTTCCTTTGTGATGCATTTTTCCCATCGTTATGGCACTCAAATGCCATCAACAAACATGTTTTTGGTTGAACACATTATACTCTTTCTTTATCTCTGTACATTTATATTTCCAGCTTTCAGCAGATGTAGCAGCATTTATCCAACATTACAGTTACAGCATATAGAGAAATTGAGGGTTAAGGGCCTTGCTCAAGGGCCCAACAGCAGCAATATGGCAGTGATGGGGCTTGGACTGGCATCCTTCAGATTACCAGTCCAGTACTTTAACCACTAGGCTACAGCTATGTCTATACAGGTACCATCAATCAGCAAGCAGAAATCATAATGGCATCAGTAATAAGTAAGACATTATCCAGCTTTTATTCACCCCTATTTGAACAACAGGCCAATAATTGTACATGGTGTTGCTCAACCCAGCTGGCAGGCAGAGATAGGATTCAATACAATGTATTCAGGGTGGGTAATGGGAGTTTAAACACATAAACTTTCATATTTATATGTTGTAATATGTATCAGCCAGTATTAGCATCATTAAATCATTAAGCATTAAGAACAGGCTAGCATTTATGTTACTTGTCTTATTCTAGACATGTCAATGGAACAAATACAGGTGAGTGTCAAGTATGTAATTTACATACTGTCATTATGAATCACCCGGAACATGATATGGAGCTTGTGAAGTGCTGGTGCACAAGGAATGCTGTGGGATGAAGAATTTGTTTATTTGTCGTTTATACACGTGTACATTACAATACAATTCTTTCTTTGTCGAACTTTGTTTAAAAGCTGTGGTCAGCTGTGCTGTCCAATGACTTAAAATTTAATCGTTTGTCATGTTAAACCCTTTTCTTATTTAGAAAACGCTGTGGCTTTGTGAATAGCAAAAAGGTCTGGGTCCTTCCTATTTTGAGCTTGCGTGTTCTCTGCATGTCTGTGCAATTAATCAGGTTGAGACAGTGTATTGTCCTATTGGTCCATAGCCACTAGGATGCATAAACTAGGGCATTGTGGTGCCGATCCCAAGTCCAGAAAAATAGGGAGGGCTGTGTGGGCAAGGGTATCTGGCTTTAAAACCATGACAAAACAATAGTGTGAATCACAATGTTGTGGTGAGCCCCGACAGGAGCAGCAGAAATAAATAAATTAGAAGACCGAGGCAACATGGTGGCTAAGTGGGTTGCACTGTTGCCTAATATTAAGAGGGTCCTGAATTTATTAGATAAATAAGATGAATAAACTAATAAATAAATTGAAAGATATCCATAACTACAGTGGAATTTAGGAATTTGATTGCAGGCAGTATTTACAATTTTAATGCTTTTAACTTTATATCGTCTTGAAAATCACTGTGCAGTAAAATTGCAGTAGTAAAACATACACACTAGTGTATAGGCATTGAGCTCATGTGTCCAGAGCGGTGGGCAGCCCTAGCCACGTTGGCCGGGGAGCAGCTAGAAGTTAAGTCATTCAGTCATCACCTGTCAGCTCTGAGAATCAAACTGGGAACAAGCCCTGTTCTCTAACCACCAGGCCTCTGTGACACAGCCAATGATAGGAAGTTCAATCAGACTAGGAATGCAGTTATAGCTTGACATGCCAGCCAGGCACGTGCAGACGCTCATGCATGTCCAGACCAGTCCATTCACACACACACCTTTTCATTAATTATTTCAGCAGTCCTGCCTTGAGTGACATTTGTATCATTTTACTTATACAGCAGCAATGTCAATGTTCACACTTCATAAATGTGACATGTTAAAAAATAAACGTTTTGTTAATATACAAGGTGGAACAAGCCAAGCAGGATGTGGTTTACTATACAGGACGTGTTTGAACATGCTTCTGCTATCCCTCTACAGTGCTATTCTTTAAAGAAAGGTACAAAATGGTTGTAGAAAAAAGGAGATACTTCAATCAGCTCACAATTCTGATACATTCAGCAATCTTTTTTAAACAGTAGATGTTATCCAATACATCAGTTATTCCAGTAAAACAAAACTACCAAGACCATACTCTATGAATTGTTTATTTATGTATAATATCCATAAATTATTTCATCATTCATTGTCTCTGGTGGGTCGAATTCAGGGGCCACAAGGATCTTCGAGTCCATCACAGGGCAAACACACTCACACAGGCAATTTTAAGCAGCTCTAGTTAGTCTGATTGCATGCCTTTTAGACTTGTTGGAGGAAACAGATCTAATTGTCAGCAAAACCATTTTAACTTCATTCAAAAGTAGAAGCACCTCGAAGAACTAACAATCTTAACAAGCTCTAAATTCACACACACACACACACAGAGAGAGAGAGAGAGAGAGAGAGCGAGAGAGAGCACTTCACTGTTTTACTCACTTGGATTTGTGGAATCAAGCCATTCACCATTAAGCCTTAATAAAGTTCGTTACATTTATGTTTAAACCTAAAGTATACATTTAAGAATGAAATGGGAATTTTGCATTGCAAATAGGAGCACGTGTAAACAAACCAGCAGCCGAACATCCTAGCCGCTAAGAGGCGCACTTTTCACTGTGCTCTCATTATAAAAACTGTGTCGAATCAGCTATGTGGACCTGATTAGCTCTGGCGAGCCCTAATTAATAGTAATTACTGATAGTAATAATAGGAAAGTTTGTACATATTATATAAATAATTAATGTCGGAAAAATTAAGACATACATAAAATGCACACATACTATGAAATATGTATTTATGAAAATCATATATACATATAATATGGTCAATTGTATGTGTGTGTGCGCGCGCGTGTGTGTGTACAATTCACTATACAATACAATTCAAAATAAACCTTTTCATTGTTTTACACTTGATTGATTAACATAACATGATTAACATCATATTTGATCATGAAAAAGTTAAAAATGTTTAACTTTGAATGGGACGTCAGAAGTGACTCAATGTGATATTGTGATTTATAGTTATAGATTGATTTCTTATGGAAGAAATTAGTAGACAATGTACACTGATATCAGTCAATATAATATTTATTGGATTGTTAATTATTATGATGATGAAGATACATGTTAGCACTTAACAAAATAGGCAATAAAACAGATGTCATGAAACAATCAAACATGATAGCATGGGTGAAACTGTATGCATCTGTATGTATGACGATCATTCGCACAAAAACATTTTAGGGAGTATTAATTAGTTTCTTATATGGTTTTCATTAAGTCTTTAAACTCATAAATTGTGATTTTATAGCATAACTTCCATATGTTTTAACACATGAGGATAATTTGACTGGATTTTTTTTTTAACTAAGTAAAGAATGGCAACTACTCCTTCACACCAGCCATAACTGTTGTATTTATCTATATAATTAAACCCCCTCATTGTTTTTGTGTTGAAAAGGTGTTTATAATTTGACATATTTCCATAGTGAAGAAAATAAAGCCTATATTCTAAAATCAAAAAGTGTACTGTGTTTTTATGCAAAACTGTTCCTGGCATCATTGAGCGTGTTTAGATCTTCAGGGCATATTATAATGACAAGCTTGAAACTGTGGAAACTTCAAGTAATTAATAACTAAAAACATCTTCCAAACCACAAGGATCTGAAAGAAACAGGATTTGCCAGTCCCGTTAACATAAAACTTACTGAATACTTTATTTACCATTTTACTATTGCTCTCCTAATTCTTGTTTCCCTGTTACTCGCTCTTTTGTCCATCTTTGAGCTCAGGCTTATTCTTGGGTGGTGGACTGTCGAGGAAGAAATCGTTACAGGCCACGGTGAGAGCACCAATGAGAATAATGAACTCTGTGAAGTCCACCTCGCCATCGTTGTTGGCATCCAGGTCATTCATTACTTTTTCCACAGCGTCTTTATCTTGTGCATTCTTTTAAAGGAAGAAAAAGTGAGCAGGTTTTAAAAAACTGATTTAAATATGCATTTATATTATTATTTTAAAGATGCTAAAAGCTAGCTATTTAACAAACAGACTCCCTATGTTCTGTGTGAATTCAAAGGCTTTGATGCAAACACACATTATCCTATCATTAAGACATTTTAAAAGTGTCTGAAAGTCTTGTCTGATGTGAGCTGATGTACCAAATACATAAACTATCTATCCAACCAACCAACCATCCATTCATGCATCTATGTATCCATTCATCCATCAATCCATTCATCCATCCATCATATACTGCAGCTACACATCCAAAGCCAACAGTGAAACTAAAAAATAAAGCAAGGCAGAAAAATAATTTTAAAAAGTTATGAAACACATGGGAAAGGTTGCTAGTTCATCACAGGGCAGACAAGTTCAAGCATTAGGCACACTCAAACCCAGGGCCTTCTTGCAATACGGTGATAATGGTAACCATTGCCTCACTGTGCCACACACAAGTTTACCCATGGGTTTACCAGCTTCTTTGGAGTATGAAATTTTTTAACAACTTGAACTGAACTAATTCAAGCATATCAGACACTGTATTGGTTTGCTCTAAATTCCAAAAGTTGCCTCGTGTTCCTCTTTTTCATTGATTCCATGAGCCATTTTAAACATTCCTGGCCCATATTGTCATTACATAACCGGGTACAAGGTATGGTGCCTGTATACTCTCTCCCAAGTTCACATAAAAAGTTTTGAGATGTCTTGTACTTTGAAAAATTACGAAGCGTTATCATAACAGTGCTGAGCTGATATTCTTTTCATTTTGATGTGAGTTTGATCTGTTAACACGATGTACTGTATTAATGCATAAATGTGTTCAAAATATACGATATATAAATAACTGTGTCCAAGCAAGTATTTAAAGTATGTTAAAGGCAGCAATCACTGAGGCATGTTGTAACATGCCACATAGCTGATGGTCAGATTGCCTCAGACGCCTCATACCTGCAGATGAAAGGATAACGTTTTTACATAGTGACGTGTGTACATGTGTAAACCATTTCTCACCCCTAGATAGTTTCCCAGTTCCTCCGTCAGTAGTTCTCTCAGCTCCCCTCGGCTCAGCGTGAACTTGTCTCCCTCCTTCCCAGAGTACTTGTGAAAAGTCTTGATGAGCATCTGCATGGCGCTTTCCAGGTTGGTGCTTGGTTCCTTAGCCATGCTGTTTAGGAATTCATAAGGGTCAAAGGTTAAAGAAGATGACAGTAGAACAGTTTTTACTAATTCCAGCCATATGTATGGTCACATGACTGCATAGTTTGAGCTTTAGCTCGGATTAAGTGGCACAAGCACAAGATCTGCGACTGGACAATAAAAGAGATTGAAAGTCAATGGTCTTAAAAAGTATGAAAAGAGTTATGTAGTGAATTCCTTTAGAAGACCTGCATGATACTATGAGTGAAACTTCAAAGATAAGCTAGCCCTTGCATTTTCTGATGTGTATCTGGGTCCTGAAGTGAATCTACTTTCTGTGAATACTTTCCGGATGCCCTGTATGTGTGACTTAGGACGTTACTATGCTTAATGTAGTTTTTTTTTTTACATATGTGTAACACTAACAATAATTTATACAGAAAACATTTATAATATTCAGTTTAAATATCATGTTATTGGTGATAAAGAAGTATCTGATTTAGGTGCCAGACTAGTAATTAGGAGGTTGCAGATTCATGCCTTTCTACTTAGGTTGCCACTGTTGGGCCCTTGAGCATGGCCCATAACCTTCAATTGCTTAGACTGTATATTGTCACAGTCACTTTGGATTAAAGCATCAGCCAAATTAAAAAAAAATGTGAAATGTAAACTAACATGTACATACATTCAAATGATACATGAATGTTAAAAGAATATATCAGCTTGCAGGTAACGTGTGGGAAAATGTGGGTATTTATGAAGTGAAAATAAGGCAAATATTACATTTTATATCATACAAACATTCTAACCTGAGTAAAAACTATTTTTTAGGAAAAGAGCACTTAAAACATTATTCTTACACATTACAATTCGAGCGGGGCATCTTGGTTCTTCTGTCTCCAGGCTCGCCAAGCTACTAGGATAATATAGAAACAAACAGTCTTGCTCAGATGGAGGCAAAAAAGAAGCAGTAAAACACCTGGAAATTTAAGGTTGGACAGGAAAGAACAGCTTTGAGAAATCCAAAACATCTCATAAAGCACATGGGCTGCAGATACATAAGATTATTGTCACAAGACTCTGTGGATTGTTTTCGTAATCAAAGCCATACACAATAAGAGCTAAACTGAAGTGCGATTCAAATGAAAATGGAAACGAATCGAGTACAGGGTAACCAACCAATCCAGCTAACTATGCTGAGGCATCCAGTAGACTCACACTACTACAATATTTCTCTCATCAATTTATTGTTGGATTTCTAACTTTGTCCTATTCATGCTTGCATGGGTCCATTGAGCAAAAGACGGAAAACAACCCAGACGTATCACTAGTCCATCACAGAGCACACACACTTGGACACAGAATGAATGTGCAAACTCAAGACAGAAGAATTGGTAAGGGGGAATTGAACACAGGCCCTTCTTGTTCTAAGAAACCTGTGTCACAACAAAATATACTTTCCATGGTATTGATATTACAACAAAATATAATTCCATGGTATTGATATTACAAATTGCCTCCAAAATTCAGATGTGCTTAAATGTGCAGATGACTGTAAAATGACTGTAATCAGAAGGTGGCTTGGTCAAGCCTCACCACTGTCAGTTTGCCATTGTTGGGGTCCTTGAGCAACAACTTTAACTCTTAATTGCTTAGAAAATACACTGTCACGGTAACTTTGGATAAGTTCTAAATGCCAGAAATATGAATGTATAATACCCCTCAAGATACTGATAAAAAGAGGATAAATCATCATTAAAACTTAAACAATAATATGTATTACATTTTACTCAATACATTACTATTACTATTGTGTAATGTTAGGATCTGCATTCCTGGCATTCCACATACAGAGTAACATGATGAAACCCAGATCAGTCTTTCTTAGAGAAGGACTGTGTTTCTACAGAATCCATTTTAAGCACTGCAACGTCTGGTTTCTCTAATTTATTCATTACAGAGGGTGATTAATGAGGCATCTTAGATGGTAAAGTGGAACTAATACTTGTGGAGTGACCTTAAGGACTGGACTTGTGCACGGATGGATTACTCCAAATTTGGCAAATAATGTGTGTATGGCACAGTTGTAAGCTAGAACAATATGGTTTATGTAGAACAGTGGTTTTTAAAATGTGGACAATTTACTGATTGATAATAAATACATAGGCATAATTTAATTCTATATTCAGTATTACTAAACTAAAGATGCATATGATTTTTGCATTCAATAAAGCAGAATGGCAGTTACAATATATTTGCCCATAAACAGAATTTAAATTTGCATGGTTGGGTGTCAGGGGTGGGGTTGTGTCTTTTTGTGATGGAGCCAAATTCAGTTAAGCACAAATATTTGCATCCCCTTAGAACAAAAATACATTTGAAGTTCAGTTTATAACAAGGCTTTTAGTGACTAAAGGCTTTTTAAGGCTTTGGGAATATTTCAAATATATGTAATAAATTACATTATTTCAATTTTTTTGGAAATACATGAAACATGTGAAATTAGTTTTAGTCTTCATTTCAGTAATTTTGAATTCATTTTATCCATTATCTGTTTTACCACTACTGTATCCTGGTCATATTCACAGTGGGTGAAAAGCCCATGCAGACACAGGGAGAACGCTTTAATGCAAGATGTATAACTTTATTAGTCAACCCAATTGTTCTTGACATATCTAGCCACTTTTTTGTTTGGGTGCAAATTTCAAATTTTGAAGTCTCAAATTGTACAGACCAAAAATATTGTTTTAAACATTTCTTTTAATTCTGTAAAAGGTACTATAAATTATTTTTTACCATGTTTCTTTTAGATGTTTTAATACCACTGCTATACATGAAGGTCTGTGCTGAATTCCCCCAAAACAGAAACCTAGCAAGAGGACAGAATATAAAATATGGCACATCCTTCAAGAGGCTGTAATATGCTCATAATATGAGCTTGCTTGGCAAAGCTGGGCTCTGTAGGATAAAAAGTCGCTGCAAGCAAGAATTCACTTACTGACAGTTATTCATGGTAAAATATTAAAGAATTTGACAATGTTGACGAAGTCACTGTAAGCAAAAACATACATTAAAGAAGAAGTCAGAATTTGATAGAAAATGAAATTTTGCATATTAGGAATGATGGAAAAATATTATTAACTAAAATCATTTGATTTTTATAAAATGAATAATAGTGTAGATAAAAAGATAGATACAGACAGAAACAGGCCTGTCTCTGAGTTGTCCATCTTACCTCAGTGCTTCAGTAGAGCCTGATTTGCGTCTGTGATGAAAAGTGAGGGAGGCAGACGATTCTCGATGAAGAATAGACGAGGAGACATCCCCAAGGTCTTAAATATCCCTCACTTCTAATTTCATCCCTCCCCTTACACATCTCCCTCATCTTCTGTTTCCTCATCTCGCTGCTGTCCCCTCCTCCTGACCTGCTTGGTATCATCTACTTCACCTGCTTGGTCATGCAAGGAGACTCAATACTGCAGGCCAGGGAAGTTCTGTGTGTGCTCGTATCACGTTTCGCCGACCACAGATTGCTGGAGTGTATTCACGCTATAAGGCCAAAGTATGTGGACACCCTGTCTAATTACTGGTTCATTCATTTATTTATTCCTCACTCACCCTGGTTTGGGTGCCTATCCATCACAAGGCACTCAGTCACACTTAGGAGCAATTAACTTTCACCCACAGGGTAGTTTTAGAGATAGAAGAACCAGAGAATGCGGAGTATAAAAACAGTGCATCACTCTGACCAGTTTCAGACAAAGAAAATCCAAATTTACATTCAATATTTAACAGATGCTTATAGAGGCCCAAACCAGAAAAAATGGGACAGTAAGTAAAATGCAAATAAAATAAAAAAAAGATTCATCACATTCCAGTTTGAACCCAACATATTTTATGGTTTGTCTGCATATTTACTTAATTTGCAATTTATGCATTTCAGGCCTGCATCACATTCCAAAAAAGTCGAGACGAGGCAATTGAGGTGTAGTAATTAGGTGAAAAACTACAGTTGCATGCATAAATGCTACTTTACTGAGCAAAAAGAAGCCTTATGTTAACCATCAACTTGGAGACATCTAGGATGGACCATCTCAAAGTGGAAATGTATACTGAGGTTTGATAAATCAGCATCAGATGATAGGCAAAACAAGTCCAAAAGCCAAAAGCTGTCTGTGATGGTAGAATTGAGGTGGTAAATGCAAGGTATTTTACACGGACACAAGTGTGCACAACGGTTTAAGTTAAGTTAGGTTTGTAGGTCTTTAGTACAAACTCAAGGAGGTTCTCAATATGCTGCCCCATATCGCTTTACAGAGAGATAGCTTGTTGATAATGCTTACGTAATGGAGCCAGACTTCATCTGGCACACTATAAAGTCAGCCTCACCAAAACATACATGATAGTAATACAGCCAGGTTTTGTTGTTGTGGTTATAATGTGTATGTCTTGAACAGACAGGTACCTGGAGGGTGTTACTGGCTTAATGTGAGCATAAATAGATAGTGGGACTGTTAAACTGAGTATAAAGAAAAATATATATTATCTATCCATTATATAATATATCTATTGATTTTT
>JAYDZF010000013.1:6780607-6802264 GCA_034509105.1 Microcambeva barbata
AGCTTTGAAGTGAGCCTCCTTAACCTAAAACAAGACAAGACCAAATTAAAACATTTGTCATGGTATGGGTGTGTTTACATGGAATGATTTACATAATTCTATATGCGCTTACGAGAAGAAAGCTGTCTAAAATTTTTAGATGTCTTAAAATGCAGCCTAGTAAGGAGCCTCAATCCAATCCCAGTTTTGGTGTGGTCAGCTTTGCTCAAAAATGTACAAATATAGTTGACGAATATGGCCAACTATTTTTTTTTGCAAATTTGGAATTTTCACAGACAATTTAAAACCCACACAGACTCGGGGGAAGAAAACATGCAAACCAGACAAAAATGACCCAAACCACCCCATCTGGGGATCAAACCCAGGACTTTCATGCTGTGAGGTGACTTACTGAGCTACCATGTCTAAATAAATACATTAAAAATGGTAAACAGAGTGAATAAAAGTAAAAAATAAGTACAGTAGAGAGAAAGTATTGTGAAAATACCTGGAAGGCAAGGTCATGGTACTTCTGCTTCTCTTTGGCACCCAAAGCATACCACCACTCCCCCAGGATTTTACTGACTGTGCGGTTATCCTGGTTCGGATGCCTTTGGTGGACCAGGGGACGATGACGCTTGCTGAAGATCATGAAAGCATTCATGGGTCGACGGATGTGGTCCTTTTCTCTCTGTGAAAAATGGTGATAAGGCAGAGAGAATTAGTTTATATGGTGCTTGCACATAGCTAATGAAAGGCCTTTTTGAAAGGCCAAACAAACCCCCCAAAATTCTGCCTGGGCGTGGAAACTTTTGAGCACAACTATATGTATATATGTATGCATCCATCCCAGCCCGTCTGGCTGCTGTCTGTGATGCACACAACGGATATTTTGGACACATGGTTATAATAATGTTACCTTACAGTGTATTTAGATGCCATGAAATGAAAATGTTTAAAACATGTTCCCCAAAACAATCTTTGAATTAGTTCATTATTCTATTTCGATCTTGACTTGCAGTGTAGGGTACCTTCTTGTCACCATCCTTGGGCAGGGAACTAAGTGACTGGGTTCGTCTCTTTCCTGAACCAGTGGAAGAAGCAGGGTCTTGGGATGCACCTGAGTAAAACCTAATAACCAATCGAAGAAAAGACGATTTAAATACAACTGTAGCAGTGTTAAAAATAGTTGACATGTGAAGTACTGCATAGATATTTACAGATCATCAGCATCACTTTCGGTCTCACTGTCTCCTCCTCTGTCAGCTGGCTGGTTATCTGGCTGGTTAGTGGGGGGAGGGATGGATGGTGATGCTCTCTCTGCAGCTGACTGGTCGGCACGGCCATTACTCTTGAGTGCTACTCCACACTGTGGCTCTTTAAATGGGTTAAAAGAGTCACTGACATTATTTAGAGACATGTTCATTCTAAAATATTACTAGACATCTTACAGATTCATTTTTAAATGTTTTAATATTTACTGCTTACCGTTTCTTCTGTTCACAAGAGTTTGACCGTCTGCAGGTTGAGTAGAGGAATTCGATTGGTTGGTCTCTAAAAATGGAACTAATGAATGCCAGGGAAATACTGGCACCGAGCGAGGTTCAACGTTGGTCCAGACTACAAAGAAATTGAGATGAAAAAGAAAATCATACGTCCGCTAACTCCAGATTAATTCATGTTGTGTCTTCAAAATTAGTCCATACATGTGCACTGTTGAGTCACATTATTATGACCACTAGTATCCAGAACACAGCAGCTGCATCCTGGTAGAGTGTTACCGGTATCTAGAGCCATTCTGAGTGCAGTGCATAACACAGCTGCAGGAGTGTGCGTAGGAGAGAGCAAACACGACCGTCAAGTTGGTCTGATATATAATAAGTTGGGTTCAAGCCTGGGGAATTAAAAGGCCAGGGTAGTACTCGGAAGTGGTCTGTTATATGCAATATGTGATCTGAAAGAATGGATTATTATATAAACATTTCACACTCAATATATATAAGTCAGCTCACAAAACCTGACATTCTTCATTATCTTCATGAATACAATCATCAAAAGTAGGAAGTGGTCATAATAATGTGACTCAACGGTGTAAGTTTCAGCTTGTGTGTCTCTCTGTGTGTGCTTTATTGTTTGTACACTAGATGGGTGTGAAAGTGTGTTTTTCATTTAGTTGAACTGTGCCAGACGTCTGTTCAACAACACACTAACCCAGAAAGCTGTGAATATTCTACACACCCAAACACAAACCTGCTACCTACCAGTATTCCAAACAATACACAGCTTTAGCCTTTCCTGTCATTCTAATCAGACTCTTCTGTTTTCATTTTCCAACATAAATTTTAGTGTAAAAGACTTTCCTATTCTTTCCTAACCTTCAAATTAAACTAACTAAAAATAAATGAAAAACAAAACCACTAGAACACAAGAGAACATCTATGCAATAATCAAAAAGTTTATTATGTAAACATTGACATAGTGGTCAAGGTTGAGTAAATATAAAAAAATCCTTTTGGAAAGGTAATGTGCAAATTACTAATTAATTTGTCTTTGCATAGAAACATGAGACCCTAATATTGTGTTGTTCCCCCTTTTGCTGCCAATAGCTTTGCTACTGTGATGGACTGTATTCTTACACCTTTCTAGCAGAAGCATTAAGCTACAGTAATTTGAATCAAACTGTTGGATCAAACTACATGGGCCAGTCTTTGCTCTCATTGTGACATTTGCTCAGTTACACTGTTCCTGCAAAAAATGAGGTCTATAAAGTCATGGTTTCAAAAGTGTGGTGTGTAATGGGAACTGAGTGGTGTGGGGTTAGGTAACAAAATTCAAAAATTATATTATCCCAAATGTTAAACTAAACATAAGTAAATTATAAAGGGGGAAATTATTTATAGATGATGTAGCTAGGCCTATACAACCACAAAAGATCTTCAGAAAACAAATCGGATTAGAAGCCTGAATTAAAACTGGCTCTCTTGTATGGCTGGGAAAAAAAATGGTTTGTATCATGGTGTGTACTGCTGGTGCATAAATGAATTGAATGTGGTGAATAATATGTAGATTTAACTTGACTTTTTGCTTGCTTTAAGATGATATCCCAAGGACGATGGACCCAGCGCTAGTGTGGTTGTATAACACACTCATAAAATCAAGATAACAATTGCAGAAATGCACATGGATTTAATAATTTGTACATAGTGTTGTTATTTTTTTAACAGGTAAACAACAGTTGCAAATGTATTAATTTGGACAAATTGCATGTTGCCTGAGCATGCACTTCAGCATAAATCCTGTAACATAAACACTGTAATGCGATTTACATTAGCAGGATTTAACAGATGCTTTTTAAAATTGCGTAGAATTATGACTGAACACAATTTGAGCAATTAAGGGTTAAGAGCCATTGTCAGTAGCCCAACAGTGGCAACTTGGTCAAGTACAGCACCTTAACCAGTCAGCTAGCAAAAAAAATCTCAATTATAATAATAAAATATAATAATGATATTAATTGTATATAATATTTTTTTTAGAAATGCACTTATGTTTTTATAGTTATTCCAAAATGTATGTATTTTTAAAAGAAAGGACATAAAAGTGTCAAATAGGCCATAGAAAAGTATAGAAAATAAGCTGTGTGTCTAAGTAATGACACAATCATTATTAGAAATATAATGATGAATCACAAGACAAAAGACACAAAAGATAAAAGTAAACAGATTCCACAATTCAAATCAGTATTCAAATTTAAGAGGAATTTAAGAGTCACTTTAAACACTATAAATAGGCTCTATTTACCTTGCCTGGCTAAGGGCACATTATTTTCCTGACTCATTTACTTATGTGGGAATACTTATAATTCAATTATTTATATCATTTGGGATTAGCTTCCAAATGCTGTTTTGCATAAAACAAAGTCTACTTAAAAATGAAAGGTCATTTATTATTTAGATACATAAAAGATGAGCACAAATACACTTTGTTTTAAAAAATGTGAAAGATTGTATTGTGAACCAGATAGTGTGAATCTGTACATCCCTGATCATATATACACATTTTTTTAAAGTTCAGCAAATGCATAGACACTAACTAACTTTTTCTGCTTTTTTCCTGTAGAATTGTTTTTGTCAAATTAAAAATGCAGCGCCTTACAACAATCTTTCTGTGTGGACTGCATGTTCTCTCTATGACCATATGGGATTCCTCCTGATGCTCCAATTTATTTTCACAAACACAAATACATGCAGTCAGGCAAAATGTAGCTAACAAAATGTGTGAATGTATGTCTGCCCTGTGATTATATTTTAGGGGTTTCAATTTGCTTCTCATAATGGATCAGACCTCCAAACCTTTGACCAGGATAAAGCAGTGGTATAAATACACAGTGAATGAAAATTTTGAATAAGATTTGAAGTCTAGATCCCAGTACGGTATGACCACATTTATTTTACCTTATGTATGAGACAATTTACTGATTTGTAAATTGCTATTATCATTACATTCAATAAAGCAACCAATATATACAAGAATGATAAATTAATTAAGAATTAATCAGCCTAATCAGGATAAGGGGTTAAAGAAAATGAACTGAAGGATTATTCAATACATTTCAATGTTATAAGTATTTTAATTATAATGTAAATATTCTTTGTAATCTCACCTGTACCAGGTCGTCCCATGATAATATCTTTGCGAGGAGCAGGATGTGGAGACTCCGCTGGTAGAATAAGAGGCAGTAGAGCAGTGGGACTTGGATGACAAGCCATAGGTTGAGGCAGTTGTCCACTGAGCGCATCTGTAATGTCACCTGGCTTTCTATCTCTGTCTCTTCCTAATGATATTGAACTTGCTGAACCTGTTACTGTACCAGAAGTAGACACGTTGCTTGTGTTCTGGCATGCGTTGGTTTGATGACCTGCTGCAGCAGAAGTTAGTGAAGGAGCAGAAGTCACCAGAACCAAGGTGGGTGCAGGATTCCTAAGTAAGACTGCACCATTAGTGGCAGCTCTGTTAATAGGCACAGGAGCCTGGAGTCCCACTGCAAGGTAAGGTGGTTGACTGTTCTCTCTGGAGCGGGAACTGGTTCTTCGACTTAAGGGACCATCACTGAACTTGGCCAGTGGGACATCAGGATTACGGACGATGACTGGTGAATCCCGCAGAGGAACAATGCGACGGGGGCTGGGGTCCTGAGGGAGGGGTGAAGGGGGTGTTGGAGAAACTAACATAGGTGGTGGGGTGGATGCAGCAGAAGATGAGGGGCGACTGGTCACACTCCTTGGACGGGAAAAAGAAAGAGAGGAAGGAGTGGTCGGCTGGCTTTGAGGTGATACTGTCCTAAATGCCACACTAAGACCAAGTCCCAGGTCACCAAGCGTGGGGTCAGACTTAACATAGTCAGGTGGAAGTGGAGGTGGTGGGGCATCCAACTTGCGCTTACTAGGACTGACCGGTACAGTAAAGGTCAGGTTGGTATGAAAAGTGGGCATAATTCCAGATAAGTGCCGCTCCCGTTCTGTGCCAGGAGTTCCAAGCTTGGTGCCACTTAGATGCCGTGAACGTCGAGGGGTAAGGGATGGAGGTGCTGTAATAGGACTAAAGTGAGCGGGACGAAAGCCGAATAATGGAGACTGTGAAGGAGAGGGAGCAGGAGAGAAAGTTGACTGATTGGACACAGGGGAGAAAGACGGAGTGCCTGAACGTGAGCTACCAAGAGAGACCAGCATGCTTGCTGCCTCACACTCATCATAGTCAAAGCGTGCCAGATCACGTGGCAACTCTTGTGGTAGGAGGGAATGCAAAACAAGACGAGGACGTGAGTCTCCTCCACGACTGCTGGCTTCACTACTGTCCCGGGACGTATCATCCCAGTCAAACTCACTGCTGGTACGACCTCCTAGGCGAAGATCAGGTGTAAGGGTGCCTGTGCTGCTGGCACCACTCCTGTCTCTGCCCACCCCACCCCCTGCTTCCATCTCTTTAGTGCGCATAGACAGGTGACGGGAGCAGTAACCACGACGCTGGGACTCCTTTGAGCAGCCCTCACGGGAGCACAGTCGTCGCCACTGTTTCCCATTAAACTTTTTCCGGATGCCTGTAGGAGTACACACAACATCCCCTTTTTTGTACTTCTGCTGGGCAGCTGTGAGTGGTGTGCGGGATCGTGAAGAAGAAGATGAGGAGCTGGAGCCACCCCCTGAGGCACCATGAGAGCTAGACGTGGAAGTCTTTTCAAGTGAACTGCGAGAGGAGGGAGGAAGTAAAGGCAACTGTGGGGTGGAAGAGATGACTGCCGCTGCTGCAGCAGCATCCATGCCCAGGAGCACAGGTGAAGGTCCAAGGGCCAAGTGAGGTGCTAACGGGGTACCAATGCCACTTACCACTGACAGGCGATGGCTGAGGTAGTCTGGGGGTTTCGAGAGAATTGGTCGATGCTGGGGAGACACACCCAAGGGTTTACCGCCCATAACTGATGTGAGGCCAGCCTCCCTAAGTTGGGGCATGTTAAACTGACTGACCTCCATGTCTTCTTCTGGAGCTGGTGGCTGTAAAGAAATCCTTTCCCTTTCTCTGTCGTTTTCTAACTGTCTTTGCAGCTCCTTTTCTGTCTCCTTCTGTCTGCATTCCCAGTCTCTCTCTGGTGCTATGCTTAGGACAGAAGTGATTGCAGCACTAACGGCACCTGAGGAGGATGACGGAGGTAAAGAAGCTGAAGAGCTGTAAGAACCTCTTAATAACATTGGACCGTTCATCCCATGCACCATGCTAAAATGACACAGCCTTGGTTCCACTTCCATCTCCTTTCTCGTGTCCCACTTACTCTCACCTGCTGCAACTCTTAGACCCTCGTTACTTTGCTCGTTGGGTTGTGGTAACTCCAGGTCCCATGGTGGAACTAAGAGGCGTAGACTCTGCCGCAATACCCACAGTGCCTGAGGATTGCTGTCTCTTTCATCTTCCTCTGATTCTTTTACCTCCTTCTCATGTGTGGTGTCATTCTTTAACTGGACACAGTAGCGAGAGGAAACTTCAGGTTGGGAGTCCACTTGGGTGACCAGGCCTTCTCTGTACCACTGAGGTGCCCCCTCACTACCTTTGCTACTAATTCCAAAGGGCACACACACACGTGTTCCTATGGGCACAGCCTCTCGCTCTGGAGGAGGTGCATCCAAAATCAGGTCCACCATATTGATAGAACCTTGGAATGGGTATTTGCATAAGGTTTTCTCCCCGTTTAGCTGCACTTCCACGCTCCTATGTTCCCCACTGACTTCCCTGACTACACCAGCACGGAAAACCCCAGACTTTCGTTCCCTTTCAGGTGGCCACCCATCGCTTGTGCTCTTTCCCACTCTGGCCAGAACCCTCTGGTTTTTTAAACCTTTGGCGAGTGCTTCTGACATCGCAGGTGGTAGGCTTTCCAGTGGAAGTGCACAATTAACATGTTTCGGTGCTCCTTGAAGCTTGGACTGCGAGGTCAGGTCAACATCAGCTGAGTGCTCACTAGCTGTGTCTGTGGAGGAGCATCGCTGAGGGCTAGACATGATTGTCTTGTCCCCCTCACTGCACCCCTCTTGTAATCTGTCCACCTGGGTGCCCATGCTGTTGTGAATGACCCCTGTGGTACTGCTCACCGCTAGCTGGTTGGTTTGATTGTGAGAGTCTGTGAGTGCAGCACAGGTGCCACTGTCCTGACTAGTACTTGTAATGGTGCAATTTTGAGGTGTAAAGCTGTTGCTCTGTGAAACAGTTTTGAAAGTGCTTGTATTGTCATGGTTTCCAGTATAGTGCTCAGAAGTATACTTCTTTTTGGGGACACGGGCCTTGAATGTGGCTGTCTTACGGTTGGATGAGGGGTTGGGACTGTTATTAACACTGGCTGTGCTGCTGTTACTGTCACTCTGTGTTCCACCTGACTTGAGGTTCTGAGAACCCCCTGATACATCAAGTGTACCATCTTTTTGTGTCTCCATTTCTGATGCCCTGGTTGTGACTGGTTCATCTTGTGAGGAGTCAGAATTTGAAGAATTCAGTCTATTAGGAGACGATGGTAAAAGTCTGGGTTTTTTCTCTGTGTCTCTTTTGTCCTCCTCAGGGCTTGCATCAGTTACCCCTTTTCTCTTCCCTCCCTTGGCTCGGGTGGACGGAGGTGACCGTCTGCCTTGTTTTTTAATGGGCTTCATGTTTAATTTCAGAGATTTAGTCCCTACGTTTTCCTATGTGTTCCAGTTGAAAGATGTATTCCAGTCTGTCTTCTTTCATGCCGTCCCTTATGTCTTATTATCCCTGAATTTTCCTTTTTGCTGGTGATTCTGCCCTGCAGTAGAACACAGAATAAAAGAATTTGCTTTGCTATAGATAATACTACAAATGTCAGCACCATTAGTGTGGCATAAATAATAAAACAAATTGGTTAACATTTGTTGTTCATTTTTAATCAACAATTTATTTAGAAAATGATATTCAACATTAGTTATTATACGATGTCAAATGTAGTGCAATTTGGTACCACCTAGTAAAGCAATGCTGAGCTGAAAACCAAGTTTGTACTTGCCCGGACAAGTCACACACTCTTTTAGTTTCTTGGCTGGAACAGAAGAGGTGGGGGAATTCCTTGTTCGCTGGTATTTCAGTCAGTCTCTCTCTTTCTCTCACTCTCTTTCTCTCTCTCTCTCTCTCTCTCTCTACTTGTTCACCCAAGTGACCTTTATGTATTTCATACTGAGACATTCAATCCTTACAATCCTCACATCCTGTCACTGAATTACTATATTAAATTCTACATCAACATCCTTTTCTTCCTGTGTTTCTCAATTACTAGACCTAATTACATATTCTTAAATTTCCTATTTCCTGTCTTAAATTTTCTCATGTTTAGTATTGTACATCTAGATTGTAACATGTAAACTTAGATAATAAAAAAACAGAATTTAAACAATATTAGATTTAATGTAAATCACTGCTTGTGGAAACAATTTTACCAGAAGGCTTTGTAATAGGTGTCCTGGCCAAAGTATTGTTAACTAAAATTGTTAACCTCACAAATCAAGTATATCTATGTAATACATACATCACTGACTCATGCTGTCAAACACAAAAAAACTTAACATTGTTGAACATGTTATTACATAATCTCATATTTGACTATTTGTACCATCTGTGACCAGTTACAAAATTTGAACCAACTCAGAGGTCATTTTTAAAGTAAAATTAAAGTTGGTTATTGCTATTTACTAATTTGCTAAGTACTATTGCATGTATACTATTACTAGGTCTACTATTACTTGTACATCAAATTTAAATAAGTATAATCCTCATCCCATCAGCAATAAATAGATTGTACATCTATTATATGTTTATCTAGATAATTAGAAAAGGTTTGGGCACCCCTGCTTTAATGAGCAGAAAACTGTTAAGGGCTGGCAGTATTTGTCTATTTTAAATGACAAATTCACCTAGGCAGTGCAAACAATTCAAGCCACTTAATAAAACATATTTTAAATATTTGCAGAGGAACATATTTTTTTAGTGTGCACAGTTTCCCTTTTTCAAAGTGTACCTGAGTAATGTTAGCATCCCTCCCATTCTAGAGGCCTTAAAGCAGAAATATTTCCAAAAGGACCCCTAATTTAAATGGCAAGTTTTACTGCACAGTGAATTTATGTTCATATTGTTTGGAAGAATGTAGCAAATAGTGTATAACAGTATAATTACATCAACAATAACACTAACCTTCACTAATGGAATGTTTGAGCATAATGTGTGGCATGACTGCATGTCTCAATATGAAAACACTAACCACTAATAAATGACAACCATGTAGTAATTTAGAAAGCGATAACAAAAACCCAACGGTGTATGTAACACATCATGCAACTGATTAGGAAGTTAAATAATAATAATGATAATAATGAAAATAATAATAAGAAGATGGAATTGGTGATGTTGGTGATGATGATGATGATGATGATGATGAAGCCCTTCATTTGTCATATATAAATACCCACATGTACAATGCAATGCAATTCAAAATATGCCAACATTTTGGGCAACTGGGGTCAGACTGCAGAGTCACTGCAAGGCTTTTGACAGGTAGCTTATAGCAAACAATGAGCTAAACTATGCTAACATGAAATGCATATGGCCTATTTAACCTAGTCAATAAGAAGTGTCCCTAAATAGCTTACTTGATAGAATATTATCAGTGTGTGTATTATACTACATTCAGAGTTATGTCAGTCACCTGTACATTAATTGCACATTTATTACATGGTTCACAAAAAGCAATTTTCGCAATAAAGCAATGAACTATGTTAAACAAAAATCAACTTGATGCCAAACACTCATTGCAACTGCAATTCTATATAACAGTGACATTTTCACATATTAGAAACCATAAACTGTTTTTATTATTATCATAAACTAAAATATTTGCTAATTCTGCTTAATCACTCGATTTTTTGCAACTTAAACAGGATGCTCCTTTTTAGCTTACTAGGACTGATGATCAACACCACCACCACCACCAATTTGCCACTGTTAAATCCCCATGCCAGCTTCAGTAAATTATCCGTTAATTTCTTGCTTTGGATAAAGTGCTTGCTAACTGACATTTTCCGACAGGGTTTAATATTTAAAAATGTAGTACTCAGATGACCATGGTGACTATTATGATAGTTCAACAACACTGTTAGGGTAAGCACTAGGTTTACCTACAGCTAAAAGGTAAAAAAAAGTGGAGGTGATGTATTATAAAATGTGCTTTAGTCAGGAGGGGGGTGTAGAAGTTGCAATCCACACTGAATAGATTTGGAAAATACGTGAAAATGTTTAACTAATGCATCAACCCCACCTTCTATCCTGCCTTGGTCTGCAACCACAGAATTCCAGCAACCCTATTTATTACCTTATAGACTACATGACAGTGTGAAGTAACATGAAAATATTATTTTGCCAATTTGACTGAAGAAAATTGCTTTGTTCAATTAGTACCTGCTGTAATTTTACTTTCTATTCATTCCTACATTGCTAAGTAATATGATTGGTGTTAATTGTTGGTGGTTCAACAAGTGTCACACCTAGCCAACCCAAGAACTCAGAAACAGCCCTGCTTACTATATTTAGTGTCCTAATTTAACTGTTACAGTGAGAGAAATCAAACTAAACCCTTTAAGTGTAAGATTTCAAACTACCGCAAATACGTTGTTTTGGTCGTTAACGGTAGTACTACACACACACGCACACACACAGGGAGATAGAGAAACAGTAGTAGTCGTAGTAGTAGTAGAGTGATGCAGGCCTCTCCATAACACAAGGCCGCACTAGACTTTTACGCTCTACAAAGCTTCGCAATAACGTCAAACTCAAAAACGAATACTGACAGATGGCTATTTATACACTTCATACACATGCTTCGTGCATTAATATGCCTATAGAATGTGCAGAAACGTTATAATTAAACATAATTTCTGACGTTCTAGCGGAAACACTATATAAGCGCGGATGGCAGTGTAATGATCTAGCTAAACGCGCTACGCAGCAGTCCGCCACAACATATAAAAACAATTATTCTGGTTACCGTCACTATTCTGGATTTTTTGCGAAAGATTAATTAATCTATTAAGTATTAGACACAACATTGACAATGTCATAATTATATGGTACACAAATATTGAAGTTTTGATAGCAATAAAGCATAATTTATTTAAGTAAAATTACAGAAAGTAAACAAATACTGATCAAGTATGCAAAGTTAATTCACATTATCTGCGAGTTTGCAGAGTCGTTAAAATACTTTTTATATTATTCCCCCAAAAAAGTTTTAGGCTTACTAAGTAGCCCTTAACCATTTTAAGGGTTTCTTCAAGACTGAAATAACCCCTTCAGCTTCAGTCGTCGAAAACAGAAATAGATACTAGCCGAAAAGGACAGATGCTTATATCAACTATATATATCGTCAGATGCTTATATCAACTGTTTGATCTGGAAAAACACCCATCGGCGTAACGTAAGCTCAACACAGCAAGAAGATGCACCGCAGTGCTGCAGAAGGAAGATTTGTACCAAGCTTTAAACTCACCTTTTAAACCACCAGAGGCGACGAAATGATACTGATAACAAAATAAAATGGATGAAAACTAATGAATCGCCGCGGCCGTTGACAGTCAGGTCTTAATATGCTTTTCTTCCGCAAAGCAACCCTAAATGAGGAAAAAGTATAGCCGCTTATGTTTCGGGCAACACTACAGACGCAAAATGGTGAATGAAGCCCAGAGCCTTGACAACTCCTTTCCTCAGCCAATCAGAGCACTCCGGAGCTTACAGTAACCAATAACATCTGTCAATGTGCTGAAGACTGACAACGCGTTCAGTCCAACCAGGAAAAATAAGGAACAGCTGCTTCAACATGAAACTGAACCGTCCAATCAGAACTTCAGGAAGCTCGAGCGAAAGGGAGTGGGTGGGCCAATAGTACAGCTGAAGTCGTCTGATGCTGACGCTGTAGTCCTTCAAAGTACATAATCACCCGATGCACGCCGGGAAATGCTGTAAATAAAGGCCACTCTTAAAATATACTTTATACAGTTAAAAGGCAAACGGTTAAAATCGTGCAATGTTAACATTCAATGCGCAGATATGCATCCTTCCACACGCTGTTATATAAAACGTACATATTGTCATCAGTTTACTCAATATTGTTACATACATGCATTGGTTGCTGGATACTGTACATTCATATATTCACACTAATTAGGGTCGGGAAGGGGTGCTTGGAGCTTATTTCAACATTTAGTTGAAGTTATTCAACAGGCGCAAGGCACAAGGTAACACCCTGGATGGTGCACCAGTCCATCACAGACACCTATGGGACAATTCAGTGTCTCCAATCAACCTGGTAGCATGCCTTTGGACCGTGGAAACCAGAGTACACGGAGGAAATCCACAAGGATACGGGGAGAACATGCAAATTCTGAACAGAAAGGACCTAGATCGCACCACCCATTGAACCCAGGACCTTTTCTCTGCCAGGCGACAGTGCTACCCACTAAACCACTGTGTCACCTGTGTATTACCTGTACATTTCCAAATTCTCAAAATATATATATTGTATGTTTAATTGATATTGTTTGGGTGCATTGTCTGCAGCCTACAGATACAATATAAAAACAATATATAATATAGTTTTTATATTGTACAAAATTCCTTGTGTGTATCCACATATTTTGCCAAAATTCTGATTCTGATTGTGGGTTGTTTGGGATCCTTGTAAAAAACGTTTGAAAGAGCTACACTTGACCATAGTGCATAAGGAGATTGTGACTTTGTTTGAGCCTGTTTGATTTAATTAATATGGTAAAAGGGTGATTTCTAAGCAAAAGCATATTCTGGGTCAAATTATGTTATTTTATTAAACGTCTAGCAGGTTAAATAATATTGTTACTAAATTGACCGCAACTGGTGGCTTAAAACATAGGTTGATATGTAATCTGCGTTTTAAAATGTGTATTATATGTATATGGAAATTGTTTATGTACTTTCGACTTTTATATTTATGTGCAATCATAATCAGAGAAGGGAAACAAGTTTTTCGTGACTCTGTCACATGCCTATTCAAGCATATAACCGCACTGACAAATTGAACCAATCACTAAACATATCCCGCCTCCTTTTCTGAGAGATCGCAAAAGTCGGGCTGACGTCATTAAATCAACTTCTGATTGGTGGTAGTATTTCTGAAACAGGCGGCCAATCAGCAAGCAGTAATGTGAGCTCATTATGCATGTTGCCGTCACATAACCTACAGGAAGGGCTTTGACCAAATGAAGCCATATGAACCCAAACTAACTTAAGACACCAAGTTAAGCATGCCTTTGAATGCAGAACAAAGTTACATATTAGCTGCAAGTACTATATAAGTGTAGTATTACTGCTACTGACTGTACACTGATTAACATCTATTGTGCTGTAAACTTTGTTGTCACTCTGCATTCAAGCAATTAATGAAAAAAGATCCCAGCAGACACCTTGACACCTACAGACCAGATATTTTGGGAAAGTAGATGATTCTCAGAACTACAATGACGATGACATGATAATGACATGGTAATTACTTGGTTGTCTGTGTTGTACTGGAATTAGAGCATCACAATCACACAACCTGGGAGGCGGGGTCTTTACATTTTGCACTGTTAGTTTTATGCACAATGTTTTATGTATTAATCACATTCCAACCTTTCATCAGGAGCACTGTTCTACTCACAGCGGACAATCAGATCTTTAAAACCAGCACAAAACAAAGCAAATTTCACCTTGAATACTTGAAGACCACATGTCTGTAATGCTGATTCCAGCATACAGAGCACTCATCAGACACTCCAAACCTGAACTGAAGCAGGTAAAAACCTGGCCAGAAGGATCCATATCTGGTCCTCAGGACTATTTTGAGGACAGACCAGGACATACTTAAGGAGGCTGCCACGTACAGCAATTTCACAGATCTGGAAGAGTGCACCACATCAGTGACCTGCTACTTTGGCAAATGCATTGATCATATCACTATTAGATTGATCACTACAAGACCCAACCAGAAGCCATGGATGATTCCAGAGGTATATGTACTGCCAAGGGCCAAAGACTGATCAAAGGTGATCAGATGGCTCTGAGAAAAGCAAGGGTCAAACTGTCAATCTGAGAAGAAAAGCATGCACACAGGCAGAGCGTCCACAGCACATGTAGCAGGGCATCCAGGCAATCACCAAGTGCAACACTACACCACCCGTCTGTGTCAGTGATGCCGCCCTTCCAAATGCGCTGAATGACTTCTACGCTCGGTTCGAGTCACAGAATAACACGGTGGCGAGAAAGACCTGCAAAGCTCTACACAGATTTAACCCACGGAAAGCTCCTGGACCAGACAACATTCCTGGCAGAGTGCTTAAAGAATGTGCAGACCAGCTAGCACTGTTGTCAACGTTCCAACAAGCTTCAAGAGAACCACCATTGTGCCTGTGCAAAAGAATTAATCAGTGTCATACTTCAATACTATCGGCCTGTAGCATTCACACCTACTACTATGAAGTGCTTCAAGAAGTGCTCCGATTGTGGACCCACTAGAGTTTGCGTCATAACCATTTAACAGTCCAACACACTTAATCTGGCTTTAACCCCCCTGAACAGTAGGAACACTTTTTTTAGGATGTTGTTGATAGACTTTACCTCTCTCTGCAACTGGATCCTGGACTTCCTGGCTGGGAGAACTCAGTCCGTCCAGATTGGCAGGAACACCTCCAAAACCACCACACTGAGCACCGGAGCTCCCCAGATCTGTGTTCAGTCCACTGCTGTTTACTCTGCTGACTTATCCTGCCCATCTTCTCCATAAGACTCCCGAGCTCGAGACTTTCACACACATGATGGACTCTGACACACACGCACATACACACTATGACATACATTATAAACTCTGACACACAAACACACACATGCTCACTATGGATTCTGACAAACATACATTATGGAATCTGACAAAATCACGATGAACTCTAACACACACTCACATGATGGAATATGTGACACACACATAATTAACTCTTGTCACACACACACACATACACACACATAGAGGACCCTGGCACACAAATTCATGATGGGACTGGAACAAACACAAAACTTAAATTCACACAATTACTGATTTGTTCTGTTATGTCTGTAGTGATTTGAACAATACTGCAATTTGCAAGTTTTTGCATTTTTGCATCTTAATCTGTTTATATCTCAGTTGCAATAAAAATAATATATTTCTACCTCATGTACATTTCACTCAGTACCATGTACTGACCTACACGTCTGTAGTCGTGTCTCTCTTAATTACTTGATTAGATTAGAAATGTTTAGATTATAAATATATCTTTGTATTTATTGTAGGCCTTTTTGTTGGTCTTGCAGTTTTGTTTGTTTCATTTCAATATGTCCTTGTATTTATCTGAAATAACATTAAAGATTCTCTGACTCTGAAACACTGCCTTTATCATGTTAGTGTTCTTTCAGTGCTTAAAATGCCCTATTATCCAGATACCATTATTAATTAGGAGTAACAAAGTGTGCAGAGCAACATATGGGTTCAATTCAGTAACTGTATATGTACAGAGTATGTGATGTTCTGCAAAGCATTCAGAAGGGGATTAGATCTTACATGTCGCACCACAATCTCTTCCACATGCAATATAACTGCTTTGGGGGTTTATGTAACTGTCAGACACACCTACTCACACAACCAAGATCTGTTGTATATACATCATGTCCTGGACTGGCATAGATATACACATCTGTTTAGCATTTTTGTCACAATCTCTCTTTACTCAGTTAAACTGTGAGCTCAGTGGATACTCTCTACTGTCTATCTATCTATCTATCTATCTATCTATCTATCTATCTATCTATCTATCTATCTATCTATCTATCCATCCATACATACATACATCCATACATACATACATACATGCAGCCATCCATCCAGCCTGAAATTAAACCATTTAAAATGAAGCAGTTTGTCTCATTGAATGCACTTTGATAAAACCGTCTGTGCATTGGGTCAAAGTTCAATCATACTAATCCTTTGGTGCCACAGTTAACACTTTAAAGTAAAACTTGTAAGTGAACACACCAAATGTTTAGTGTGTGTTCCCACTCAGGAAAGCACAATACCAATCTGGAACCCCCACAACATTTGCATGAAAAAAAAATGCAGACAGAAGAGGTAAACAATAATCATCAACATTTATATTCAGGCTATAAACTGTTAACAATCATTTTACATCTGACTCACAATAACCTGACAATGCAACACACCATGGACTACTCCAGTTTATTATTAATACATATTCAATAAGTGAATTTGCATTCAATTGAACAAATTGGGTAATCCAATAAATAATCTATAAAACAGACTAATAATAATATTCATCTAATAAATACTGTATCTAATTTAATTCCCAATCATCACCCAATCAATTGTATAATTGCTGAAGTTCAAAGTTGATTTTTTTTCCAAAAAGCAGACTGCAGAAGAGAGGACGTTAGTGTTGTGAACATTTGTGCCCAGAACAAAATACATTTGTCTCTGAATGTCTCATGACATGAGATCTTTCTCTTGCCTGTTCTTTAAAAGGTGAAAATCCTTTCAGACTGGACTCTGTCCAGTGAACAACGATTGACTGTTATTCACGATAAAAGCTGTAGATTGACTCCTCATGACTGAGCGAATTATGACCTCTGCTGACTGATTAATGGCGTCTGCAGTAAAGGAATAACGTAGACAGTGTGTTGCTATGCATGACCCAAAACTGAGGTAAACAAAGCTGCTCATTTAACTCTGATTATATTCGGCTGATGCTCGTTGTCATGGTAACATGGTACACTACATGTTACTCTACACATGCGTTTCATTTTGGATCAGAATATCTACAGGATGTATATATACACAGTGATTTTCATCAGATTGTTCAGTACACTGTCCTTATATACAACCCATACAACCCAAAATTTTATTCAAAGAGAATGTAGAAAATATTTGCATGTAGACATAATTATTGAGAGATAAAGTTAAACCCTCACTACTCCATAGCCATCTGTGTGCGTCCAACAGAGCACAGTGGTCACTGCTGGTTTAAAACCAAAAAATGTTAGAACATGTTAAACGTCTGTTTATTGTTCACTGGGGTTTTAACGTCATTGCTTACACTTGGTGACATTCATGACAGAAAACAGTTACACATTACAACGTTTCTACTCAAGCTTTCTTTCGACCATGGGCAATTTGGTATATTCAGTTAACCTAAATTGCATGTTTTGGACTGTGTGAGGAAACTGGAACTGCCGGAGTAAACCCCATAGAGTCACGGGGAGAACATGCAAACTCCACTCAGAAGGACCCGGACTGCTCCATCTGGGGTGAATGTATATAACCCACCTAAACCTCACTCATACACTCTCATACAGACCCTGATCTTTGGAATGTGTTTTTAAAAGAGCAATAATGTTCAAATGCTTAGTTCAAAGCTGTGTGATATTATTATTATTATTATTATTATTATTATTATTATTATTATTATTATTATTATTATTATTATTATTATTTAGATTGGCATTAAACTGCTCATCTTTTTTTTTTGACCATGGAGCATCAAGTCCAATCGAAGTGTTATATACAAAATATTCTTATTCCTTTTATGAATACACGTAATGAGTAAGGTAGACGGTATATATTTTCTGTATTTTATAGGAAGCAGCAACTGGGATCAAAGTTTGAACGTTATTGACACGTATTGACCACGAGGGGGCGTAAGAATATTTGTCCTCATTTTTAAAGTAAAAAAGAAGCGAGTAGCTAACCGCGTACAGCAAAAGTATTGGCAGTGTACCATAATGCATTAGGTTAATTAAGCACATACCAGAATAAAATATCTGTACAATTATGAAAAACAATTATAAAAAACAGGTCTCGTAACCTAAAGCAAGTCACTGAAAATGATTCTTGAAGCTAATAAATTCATAAATCAGCATAACTGAGTTGATAAATGAAATGTGAATCACCAATGAGTCACCAAACCTAACAAAGCTAAGTCTCGAGTTTAATTACACAATTAATGTACTCAGTCTACCACTTACACATCGTGACATTCAATACAGTCTTGTAATCTGCCCTAAATTCATGTTTATTATGTAATATTTATAATATTCAAAATGTTTAATCATGACTGCCTGGGTGTTTGCTCCCTCACACTGTAAAACATTCCATGGTCAAGAAATAATTTGGCAATTATTTAATATGTGAATGACGAAAGAGTGACATTGTGGGTAGTGCTGTCGCCTCACAGCAAGAAGGTCGGAGTTCTATTCCCTGGCCAGATTGCCCAGGTCCTTGAGGAGTTTGCTGGTTCTCTGTGCCCACATGGGTTGTTTCCTAGTTCTGTGTTCCCTCCCACAAGTCCAAAGACATACAGCCAGGTCAACTTGAGCTAAATAAATTGTTCTAAATGATTGTGTGTGGATGAGTGTGTGTGCCCAGTGATGGACTGGCGACCTGTCCAGCTTTTCTCCCACAAGAAATCAAACCTTTTGTATAAAAAGGTGGTAAAAGCAAAATGAAACTCACATAATAAAATCTATACAAACATGATAAATAATGTCATGTTTTATTACTAAAAATGATTGTGCTTATAAAATATATAAAAATGCAAATATGCTGTGTTTTATATATTCCAATTTTAGGGAAATAGAAAAAAATACAGGGTAATTATTTACTGTTTAATATGGGGCAGCCATGTACTGGTGTGATTGAAAGGTTGCCATAATTAATTGGCCAAAATTATAAACATAACCACAGCTTGCATATATAGTTAACACTTAATAATATACAATATACACAGTGTTACTGTACGTGGGTAGATGTGGTGGATCCAGGCGCAAAGTTTGGATGTGCGTGTTTTTGGCTTTTATTTATCAAAATCAAGATGGCGGCATTCTGATTGGAACATTTCTGATAAAGGCCAGCTTCCAACGTGCTGGACAAAGTGCTAGAACAAGCTGTGTAAAACTACTAGAGGTTAATAACAAAGGAGACACTGACAATACGTGTTTAAACAAAAGAACCTTTCCAAATCGTAACAAAGAATAACTCAAATCTCCCCCTGTACTTGTGTGACAATACATAAAATAATGCAAACTTCATGTGCGCTGTATTTCCTCTTCACTTATCCTATCTACCTCTTTTCTCCTCACCCTCACCCACTATACTCACCCTTCTGGCTTCTCATTAATGTCGGGTTTAAATGAAGTGCAGCAGCTAAGTTTAATTGGGGCCCCCTGCTGGTGGCCGGCTACACTAGCCTTGCACAAAGATAGTTTTTGTGTACTGTATGACTGGCACACGGTAGATACTCGTTACACAAGTTTCATCAGTACACACATACATCAAACATTCACAGATAATGTTGTATTTCCAATTTACTTCACTTACCTCCTTTTGGACTGCGAGGACAAGCAAACTCCACACAGGAAGGACCTGGACCAATCGACCTGGAGATCAAACCCAGGACCTTCTTGCTGTGAAGCAACATTGCCACCCCCTTGAACATACAAATGTTTACATACACACTTTTAATGTTCATAAAGCCCATTTTGCAAAGTCATAGGAATGAATTTTTAGATTCCCGTGGACTGCATTTCTGGTCAGGTATGTGGAATCTCAGAAGGTCATTACCCACTCCCTGTTGGATAATCGGCATGTTAGGAGTGTTCTGAGGATCAGAAATGTGCACTGGCCCACTCAGTCTCCAAATTAGGGCAGTTAAGGTGATCAGGAGGCAACAGGGGTAATAAATATACCCCTATCTCATTAAAGCTGAGATTCAGATCATAAAGTGCCAGTCTTAAGCCCACAAGAGTTGTGTTTTGGTATCCAGGCTATACAGGTATTCTGGCAGAAAGCCTCTAATTGTTTTTTTTTTTTTTATGGGAATGCATGAGACGTTAACAATATGTTACATTAAATGTATCTTGGATGTGAACATATCTTGGATTAATATTGTAGAATTGAATATAATGTGGAGGCACGGTGGGTAAGTGGGTTGCCTCACAGCAAGAAGGTCCTGGTTAACCTAACTCATTTAGGAGCTGGGGTCAGCCCCAGCATCCAGAAGGATTAAGGGCCCTGCTTCAAACTGTCGTCCTTTTAACGGTAAGAGCAAGGATTCAAACTCTTAAGGCTCTAACCGACAAAATTCATAGGTACTGGCAAAATGGCACATAAAATGACAATTCCAGCAGCCCAGCAAGCCCTCTGCCTTGTTTTCCATGAATAGTGAGCCCTTATGGAATGCACAGGAAACAGACTAAATGTGACCTTTTTCTTTTATGACCTTAGCTTTGAATTAAGGGGTGTTTAACTATGACCCGAAGAGAAATGATTCCATCTGGACCTTATTAGGTAAAAGTGACCTTTCGCATGAATGCCATTTTTAGTGTGTTCCTGCAAAAGCTAAATTGCTTCTCACAGACCATCTTTGGTTTAGGTACATATATATTAGGTATATATATAAAATAAAATTCTAATTATGGTTTTTTATAAATACATTTTATTTGTGATGGTCCAACAACAAAGTGTTAGTGTAAGGGTTTGTTTGGGTGATAGATTTACTAAAGTTAAAATAAGTCATTGTGACTATGCCTTTACACATTTAATCTACCTTAAGTTTTGTTAGAACCCTAAATAATTTTCTCTAAGGAAGGTTATAATAATAGCCATCCTAAAATGTGAAGCTTAAAACGTTCCCTCAAGAGTCCTGAAAAGGATGCTCTTGAAGCAAACTTTCTTTCTTACTTTAGTTTGGAACAACCATGCAAATGGCTGCCATCCATTTGGGTGTCATAATTTGGAGATTAGACAACGTTCTTGTATGTAATTATTTTTCCCACAAAGACAAGTGGACCAGCTTCAGAAGAAAGTTCAGGAGAATCTACACTTCCATTGTCAGTGTGTAAAGTAACAAATTACATTAATACGTGTAACTGTAATTGCATCTTTTTTGTTGTGCTTTGTTGTAATTGCATCTTTTTTGTTGTGCTTTGTTGTAATTGCATCTTTTTTGTTGTGCTTTGTTGTAATTGCATCTTTTT
>JAYDZF010000013.1:6814434-6831514 GCA_034509105.1 Microcambeva barbata
ACTCTGGGGCACATTGGGACCTAAATGGAAAAAGAAGAGAGATAAGATGCACATTTCTGAGTTTCAAACCACTTTTCTTTTCAAACCTTAAGCATTTATTTATTAATATTTTGTGTTTACTCTGTAGAAGGGCTGCCCAGTTTGGGACCAGTTTCTTTTTGCTAAATCAGAGTAGGGGTCGAAATTTTGTCAGTATCAGGTTTTTGTTGCCAGATTGGTCGGGAAAACGTGCTTTGGCAGAAGGATAAAATATGAGCGGGTCTGTAATCATTTTGCCAACTTAAAATATAAAAAAATGCTTTCGCTTTTTAAAGCAGCCCGAACACACAGAGGCCGACCTTCTTGTACTGCATCCAAGTTCTACTGACAGGTTATTCTTTCCAGGCTAATTTGTACATATTAATAGGTAGGTCAGGGTGATTTTAGTGGTTAATTATTTTTTTTAAATGCTACTAATCATCCAGTCTAGTTCAACATGGTTTTCCATGTGTTCTATTCGATTTTAAAAAGGTTGCAATCAGGCAACCCTGTTAATTATGGAGCATATGAAAAATTGGCATACAAATCAATGCAAATTTAAAATCAGTTGCTTTACTTTATGTATTCCTCAGTACATAACATATAAATCTCATTTATTTTCAAAAATGATATGTATTTTCTTTACAAATTTACATTTTTTCAAATGTTTTTGATCCCAAAAAGGTTATGAAAGATATTTGTGGTCATCCAACATTATCCTTACATTATCAAGTCTAGCAAAGGTTCTGTAAACACAATTAGACCAAACTAACATATTTACCTCCCGAGCCCATGTCTATAAATGGGTAGTTGACCAGCACCAGCTTGTTGAAGTTAAACTTATAGGTGAACCTTTTTCCTTTAGTCTTATGCAGGATCCTTTTGTTGTAGTAATATCTGAGGGAAAAAATGTTGGCATGGTTACGCAGTAGTCAAAGACTCTTTATGTACGTTCTACCCTTGAGCATACACATTTGCAGTAGATTTGTGGTAGCAGAAGAAACACATTGATGGGTGTTGATGAAACAAGTTCCTTTTCTTCCCCATGATGTTTGGCTCGAACGTTCTAAAGAATATTGCTCGGTTCTAAAAGAAGCATCATCAGCTCTGAGAAGCTGAGAAAAAGCTGTCAGGAAACCTGACATATTGAATAACATCCTTTATAATGTTCAATAAAAGCCAACGGTGTGTTTTTTTACATTACTTTAGTACATTTCCCTTTCAAATGTCACACATGGATTGCTGTAGCCGGGCAATTATTTGAAATTAACCTCGTCACAGGTTTTGGACCCAACCTGAGGATCGAACACGTTCATGCTGCGAAGGCGACAGAGCTACCAACTTTACCATGTTTTCCAATAAGCTTCTTTTTAAATTACATTTTCATGAATTTTAGGCAGCACTATGGAAAAGTGTTCTGATAATTAAAATGGTAATATACAAACCAGCAGCCATTTAAAAAATGACCAAATACAAGCGAGAATGATATATTAAAAACTGTATCCATGGAAAAGGTAGCACTATAAAAAACTTATAAATAATATATAATATCCTTGTTATTTACAAAAGCCCCATACAGACTTTGATGGATGCCTAAAATAATGCCGGGGCTTTCATCCACTGCTAAGCTAACAAATGAAGCTGATCTCAATTGTTTTGTAAGATTGTGGTGCGCATTCATGCATTCTCATAATAAAACTTTTTCAGCAGTGTGGTTTGAACAGAAAAAAAGAGCATGCTCACACACAACTCCACACTGGTGTGCACACTCTTTGAAGTGCATTTGAACTTGCTTCCAAAAGGGACATAAAAGTGCTATCTCTGTTCTCACACATGCTGCTGTAAAACTTCGACTTCCTGACTGTAGGTACTGCACATGCCACCAAAGCAATCATTCCTTTTCACCTTTTAAACGTCAAGCTCACACCTGTTGTAATTTGTGTGTGTGTGTATGTATATATATATACACACACATACATATACATACACACACACTACTGTATGACCTAATCTATAACAAACAAAAAACCCCACAAAAGGGCCATTATGTGCTGCTGTGGAAGCACAATCACAGTATGTAGCTCGTAACACTACAATTTATACTCCCTTCACTTATTCATTTACTGAAATGGAAACCACCACTGACTGTATTTTGGGCTGGTGGATCATTCACCGTTCAACAATAAGACAATATAAGGTGCAGCATTGTTGTTGGGATTTAGAAGGAACGTAACAAGTAATTGGCCGCTTTTGTACGGTATTATATATACATACCAACAGAGTCCAAAAGGGCCAACTTTAGATTTGTTGTTTTAGCACTGGTAAAAAGACTATTTCTCATTCTACTAATTAGCTTACAACAAAAGAGTATATGAGTATTCAATGAGCATGTGATATTTAAAAAAAAAACTAAAAGAAATGTAATAAATGTAAAGAACATTTCTGGGAAGTGCAAGAAGAAGCCTGGTATAGTATACCAGACTATAAATTCAGACGCCCCCAAAGTACAAGGTGTGCTTTGTGCCAAGGAACCCTTGCTTTCGGTGAGTTGGTTTACTCTCCTAAGGAGTCATCAGGTCAATTTAGAGCATGTGTGTCAGTCCAGGAGGTTTCCTGCCTTTTTAACTCAGCATTGATAACGTTTCAAAATAAAAACCAAGTCAACTTTTGTACATGAATCATATTAGATTCATGGAACACACCATGATAATAAGTGTACCAAAAGCATTTTAATGGTTTTCTTAGACATGACTCTTCTTTAACAGGGTTAAAAGCAACGGCTGCAGGATGTCACACCTGTTAAATGGTTGGTAGTGCCATGGTCAGTGCTTATGAGTGTTCCAAAATTCAATTAGACGTGAGAATATACCGATGAACAGCCAAATGAGACGGCCAGGTGAAATACACCTGTTCCCCACTTTCCACAAAATTCAAGAGCTCCACAGTTTTAAACCCTTAGCAATGCTGATGAGCACTAACTGGGAGCTTCCTTATCTAAATCTTCAAGGTGGAGATTTCAAAGAAGCAACAAAAGCTGCACTCGTTAGTGCACAGCTGATGTGATTTGGACTGTTATAAGATGGAAAAAACAGGTTCAATGGGTTTGAGCGGGCATTTCCAGTTGCCACGGAGACCAGCCCGAATACATGAATAGCATGTAGACTAAGAACAACTGTGGCATAAAGGACGAATGGCAAATGAAAACCAGAATGGGATAAAAGTGACAGGGTGGGAGAGAACAAGCTTTGAAGAGTCGAGGAGAGATTAGGCTATAAACTTATTTAGGAACTAGGATGAATAGTTTTAATCGTGTGGTAAACAGGGCTTAAGAAAAATTAAAAACACATAAAACGCATACTGAGTAATATATCCTAAAACCACATAAAACTACTGTTCTAAGATACAGTGAGAGTCTTTGAAGTTGTGGGAAAACGCCTTAAATTTGAGTAGTATTGGTATAGAATTAGAATTAATATAAAATAATAAGCAGCTGCTATATGTCAGATGTATATATGTATCAGGGTAGTGCACCTCATCTATATATCCATCGTGCATCAGGGAAGTGCTGAGCTGATGGCGCTGAAGTGTATCAAATAGATAATTGGGAGGTGCACATGTCAATGTGCCCTCAGTTTTCTTTTGTGGCCCCAAATATGAAAGCAGCACAATGGATAAAATGTTATAATGATATATTTCAAATAAGTTTTTTGGAAAATTAGATCAAATAGAGTTTAATATTGAATGGCATAGTGCAACATACATGAAGGGAAAGCTAATAATAAATAAAAGGCTTAAATAATAATTTATACCTGAGAGCACGGCTGAGCTTGTCATAGTTCATTTGCGGTTTGCACTTGCGAGCGCCCCACAGTCGGGCCACCTCGTCCGGGTCCTTGATGACGAATTCGCCGTAGTCGCCCTGCCAGGCAATGACATCGTGGTACTCCTCTTTCCTGAGCAGCTCCAGGATGAAGTGCCAGAGCTGGATCTGTCTGGAGCCTGGGCTGGACTCAGGCTTATATGCCCATTCTGGGAAGGCAAACCCTGCAGATATTAAAATAATTTAGTTTTAAAACTAATGCAAAACATAAAGAATACACAGACCAGTAAGAATTTTTTCCCCCAATTAGGACGTAGTTTCTGTCTACCCACAAACTTGTGTTAACTGTGCATCTAAAAATCTATGACAAAATTCCAAAGTATTACTGTATTATTATTACTGTCACTAAGGTCAGTTGGACAAGGTGCACTGGAAGAATTTCACAGTTGTTAGGACGAGGCTGTAATCTAACATACATGTAATTCATTATTTAATTGTAGATGTAATTGTGTTCATATTTTGTCCTATTATCGGGTTTAGTCTCAACATAACTTCAGTAAAAGTTCATATGAGAACATTCAGCCCTGATCTCAACATCCTTGAAACAGCAGTCAAAACATTTCTCAAGCTTATTGAGCAGTTCCCAAGCATGAATCCGTGATTATGTTCCACACTGAAGACACAATAGTTCAACAATAGAAGGTCAGAATTAACTTGAAGTGATTTACAGTGACCGGGATTAAGATTAAGTTTAAAGAGCAGCAATTGATCGTGAAAAAAGGGAATTTATAAAAATAAAAAAACACTATAAAAATGGGCATTTATCGTTTTTTTGACATTGTAAAAACCCCGATATGCTGCCAACGCTGATTGGTGCACATCCACAGTCACTCCAGAAGAATTTATTACAGCTGTCTTACTAACCAATCAGTGGCTGATCCTGGAGCGGAGGTAGGAGTTAAAGCTTAGAAACTTTAGAGGTTTAGGTCAGCTTTCTAAGAACACTTGGAATGGTGGTGGATCTGCGTGTTTAAGCGGGAGTCGTTTCTTTGCGTCATCTATTGTAGACATTTGTAGATTAGCGAAGTGCACATTGAAGAGTGTTGCTTTCAGTCATTAAAATCTCTGTGTGCTGTTGGAACAAGCTTCGTGTTCGTACATGATGATGCTTCTGTTAATAAAGCGGTTTTGTTAAAGGTAACCCTGAGTTGTTACACTGTATCGATGTTACAACTATAGGTGTGTACTGTCTTTCATGAAAGTGGGATTCCTTTGATACAATTAGGGTAAATTTAGCCGATTAAGCATACACATTTACAATACCAAATTAGTAGGTTATATTGTTTTTAATAATTTAGTGTTAAAATGAATGAAAAATTAAATAATAAGACACAAACACCATAAAATGTGGACCATACTAGTGGTCTCTGCAAACTACTATTAGTTATCAATGATAAATTAGGTATCTCCAGTTCACCCTACTGGCATGATTTGGACTGAAGGAGGAACCCAGAGCAACTTGCAAAAACACATAGAAGACATGGACTGGTCGACCAGGGAATCGAACCCAGTGCTATCCACTAAGCCACTGTGTCACTCCCATTATGCCATCTACCAAAACACAGTCCACAGAATTCACAATGTAAACATAACACGAACTGCAGGCCACACTGCAGCGCTGATAAGCATCACTTTCAAACTTTAAACCTTCTGTTTTGCACATTTCCTTTCACAAATAAGTTACCCTATTTAAAGATGCATTACAGTCACCAAAAGTCAACTACTGATCGACAGAGTCTAATCTCTCTCTCAGCTATCACTGCCATTGTTCAGTTAATGCTGTTGGTTCACAGTTGCCAACGTTGGTTATCAGGTAACTAGTTCTTGAGCATCTCTAGTTTGGAGATTTGGGCTGCAAACATTTATAATTAGTATATCCTAAATGTAAGGGGTTCAGCTCATGAAAGAAAATAGTTGAGTGAGTGGTATTAATCAGGCGTTACACATAATGGTACATATTACAGACTGAAAATGCATCGCTCAATCACAAAGAACTATTTGATGTATTGACCTTTCAGAAAGCCTTTAATCTGCTGTTTTTCAAAGCTTAGTGTATTTTTAATCTGTAGTGTTTCAGTAGCATTTTAATGGCATTATTATTATAATAATATTGGAATTGAATAGCTAAACTGAGTTTATTCAAAATCATACCAGGAAGTATTCAAATTATAAGCATATTCTCCTTTTAACTAAATCAGTGTGGTGGTTTGTAGTACTTACCACAAGTGGTTTCAAAACCAGAAAGAACTATTAAACACCAACAAGCTGTTTAGTGTAGCTTTTTTAAAAATATAACTTTATACACTGAACTACAGATATAATGATGCGATACAACACGATTCATGATCTATTTACCCCCCTGATCTGCCCCGATTTTCTTACACAATTGAAATTGAAGACAAATTATGATTTCCTTTTGTTTCTCTTAAGAAAAAAAAAGTCTTAGTGTATTGTATTTTTCAAAACAATCAACAATCAGCTACATATCTAAATAAGCAGACACGCAGCCACCTCAATAGTTCCATCAATGGTTTTTACAGAGGAGATAAAAACTAAAGGCTGGCATTTGTACAAAGCAATTACAGTAGAAAATTTAGTGTTTCTTATTTATCTATTTGATTAGTGCACAAACACATTGTAGCTGTGCACAAAAGCAACACACAAACAATAAGAGACCACTTCAAAAGTATTGGTTTATTTTAATTTATAGTTTCTGGGTGAGCGTTTGACCAAAATTAAACTGCTGTGCAATGTTTTATAGGGATTATTAATCTGACTTCAGTTCATTGTCTTTAACCCATTATCCTAATTAGGGTCGGGGAGGGGTGCTGGAGCCTATCCCAGCTCTTCAATGGGTGCAAGGCACATGGTAGCATCCTGAATGGGCCGCCAGTCCATCGCAGGACTTCATAAATGTGCATTGCATAAACGCCAACCATTTTAATAGGCTCTCTTAATATTTAAGAGCATGAAAAAGTTCAGTATATTATTATTACATGTAAAGCATCCATTTATATGGCACATAACACCCTGACAGAAAGCAGTGGTGAGTAGCCATTAACAGTTATCAGAGAAAGAAAGAAATACTGCAAATAGCCAACCGGTTGTTGGGTAATTAAGACTAAAGGCTATGGCAACCGGTAAGCACCCACCGAAAGGCTACTGTACAATCAGCACATGTATCAGTTGATTTGTTTATCTTTTAATGTCAGCTTTCAATGCAGGTGAGCAATCTGGGGTCTAGAATTGTTCGACGTGCCATATAACATTACACACTACTTACACACAGCACTACACTGTTAGTACAAAAAGCTACCGGTTCATACTAGACGTAAAAAAAAGTTAAGAAATCTAGTTTCGTGGCGAGACTGAGAATAGGGTCACAGTACACAGATGGGGCTCAAACATGATGAGCTGAGTGAGAGTGGGACAAGAGCTTGAACATGTGAGTGGGCAAGCACACATACTGAGCGAGTGCGTCAGTGCTGACTCATCGTGTGAGCGAGTGTTTGTCATTCAGCATTCACAGACGTACACCTTTTCGCTCTACTTACATCCTTTTCCTTCTTTCATTTACTCTCTCGCTCCCACGTCATCTCCTAGCAACAAGACACTAGGTCTATAAATATATAAGTAATGAAAAGTAAAAATAATAAAACAAAATCTATATGATTAATTCTAAAAAAAAAGCTGACTAACTTTTAGGCTCTAGAATCTTTTCCATGTATTTCAAGCTGCTGCTTTATATAATTTAAATGTGAAAGCTGTGTGTTAACAAAATGCATTAATAATGATCCAGTGACTAAAAGGTTAATGAACAAGCAAACCTGATACACAGAATATGTGCACCAAGTGTCTTGAACCATGTGCTTGGGTCAAAACCATAAGATTTAGACCATTAAGAAAACCCCAACTGTAACACACACACACACACACACACAGTTGCATGGAAACTCTTAAAAGTCCAAAGAACACAAAGCTAGCTTTTGCAGACCTCTGTGTATATTCTCAGAACTTATGTGGCTTATTTGTGCCCAGTGGAGCTGACTTCTCTAAGTTTAGACATGGAAACCTTCAGTGATTATTATGCAGCCACTGTGCAAACAAAGATCTCGGGGTCTGTTGCCAATGCACATCTTTTGCAGTCACCAGGGGTTTTGTGACCACTTGGCACCTCAGGATGCGGTGCCAGTCTCCTCTTTCTGCCACGACCAGGTATTTGATGTGTTTTATCTCAAGCATTCTACTAATTAAGTCCTCAGGTGGTTGGATAAGAAAGACTGAAGGTCAAAGTCAGGGGGCTTGGTACATTCATTGTGTACACCGTTCTTATTCATTGGTTGATTTGACAACAACTGAAAATGTACATCCATCTCCATAAGGAATAGCTGAAACCTTGTGATGAACCAATATACCACCTGAGGTGTTATTGCAGTGCGCCGTGAGATTCCATGGGATTCTGATCCACTGGGATCCTGACCAGGACTAGTAAAGGATGAAAATCAGATTCAGTGCCAATCGTAAAGGTCACCGCAATCCTTTTGCTGTTGTTCTTTACTTCAGGCAGTCTAGTACTTGTGGACAATTAAGCTCATCGATATAGGCTGTGATTTTTAAGTTTAATATTACAGAGATATCAGGAAATCAGATCACTTGGTTGAGCTTTTCAGGAACAGCAACACAGAGCACAAACACATAACTTTAAACCCAAAGCAACCAAGAACACGCACATAAACATGACTGAAGGGCAACAACACCTTTAACAGTTATGCCCCTGATGTCGAAGTGTTCTGCTGGGAGTTCTGCTTCTCAGATGGTTACTGTCACCACTGGGTAAAAACATGAACTCACCTGACACATGCATGCACGCACACATACACACACACACACACCTATCTTGCCTGATAACCATGCACATAAACAATGACACAATTCTTACAAGATAAAAACAGCTCAAAGGTGACAGGTTATGAAAATACGGCTCAATGTTGCACAACGCATTTTTAAAATGAAAACAGAATTTAGAGACGTCACAAGAACCGCAACTTCCATACCAAGTCAATACCAAAGTTCTGAAAATGAGCCGGTTCTCGTTTCCTGTGGTACCAGTTATCGACGGTTACACAGATCTCCCTGAACACACACTAATGTCAGAAAGCCAAATAAGCAGAGAAGGCTAAAACAATAACATCAGGATGAAATCATAGCGAGCTGCACCGCTCCCTCACCGTTTAACTAATGAGTTTTATATTAAGTCAAGTCTTGGTAGTGATTACATCGCATTTCATTAGTCTAGTCAAGTGAATTTATTTGTATAGCGCTTTTTACAATAGACATCACAAAGAAGCTTTACAGTGTTTAGGACCACCAGACCAAGAACCCCCCCAGATTTTCACAGTTCAATAACATTAGCATCGTGCCATTCAAATCAATGGGACCAGCGCTAGCTATTGAAATGGCTACCGAGAGCTTAAAATTCACTGATGAGCTCAGAATTACATACAAACATGCTCGTACAGCTGTATACACATTAAACAATCATTTATTATTATGTACAACAACTCTGCTTTTTACTGAATGAGTGAGAATCAGACACTGACTCGTTCTTCGCTGAATACCGCTCAATCAATAAGTTTAAATTTGAAGGTGACTTAGGAGGATAAGTCATCTAGGATTTGGAACAGCATCCTTCTCAGGATGCACCTAGGTAGCATATCGAGTGGTAAATGTAAAAATGCTATACCAGAATAATGTTTTATAATTTTTAAAAATAAAATTTACATTTTATAAAAGCGAAAACTGCAATTCTGTTAAAACCTTGTTTTTCTTCAAGCAATAAAAATAAAACAAAAATAATAAAATATTTTTCATTATACAACAAGGTATTGACTAAATTGCACTTTTTAAATAAAATTATTTATATATGACATACATTCCTTGTTTCAATTTTTCTTCATGGTATCACAATTGGTATCGAGAATCGTGGAATTTTAGTGGTATTGGTACCGACTTATACATTTCTGGTATCATGACATCCCTGGTAGAATCCCAACAGTTAGGCTTTTACCGATACCACACAAGGTTCAGGATTCACACTTGGCTTTTTTAAACGGTGACAATGACATCAATGAAAATTGGTACGAAAAACATCTCCTGTGTGTTTACCGAGTGGTCCCAATACGGTCCTAGGGCACCAACATTTATTCTTTTGAGCCATGTTCGCTCTATCCATTACCCACCTCCCTTCCTTCCATTCTTTGTAGGGTTTATATTTAGCCAAAGGAAAAGGTCAGTCTCCATCTGCTAATGATGGCAGCAGCGGGGAAAATGGTAAATGTGTGTGGGATGAATAATATAAAGAGCCAAGAGCTGCAACTCTCAAAGTATGGAGTTTTCGTGTACAATATGTTCTGGCCAGAGTAAAGGAAGAAGCTTTCCGTAGTTGGTACACTTCTGGATGGAGGCCGTTCTTGCTTGCAGACATTCAACAAAAAACTAATGATTAGCTAAAGTGAATTAAAAGCTATGACCATTGATTTGGCTGTGCAAAAAGAAATATATTTCAGTGATTAAGTGAAAATGAAAGGAACAGTCTGGTTGTAGTTTTCCAATCACAATTCACTTGACCATCATGGCCCTTCCGTCCAAGTGAGCAGTAGCCATCCAAGCTAGTTATAGAAAGGCATTACTTTAAGTTTGGTGTTGAACTTCAAAAACCAACACAGCCTGGCAAATCCTTGCCCAAATAAGGACATTTTCACAAATGAACTTGTTATTGCAGGCAGTCCATATTTTCACTTATGGTTTTAAAATGAGATGGAGCTAGTCAGACAGTTTTGAATGTGGAATGGTTTCAAACCTTGTTATGCAGACCAAATAATAAACCAAAACTACAAGCTACCATGGCAAGTACAGACAGAACCTGGGTCTAAACGCAAATGGAAAAAAAAAGATTAGAAGCTAGGCAGTCAGGTGCATAGCATGCAACTTTCAGGCCTTCACAAGGTCCATATGGCCCACCCATACTGTGGAGGGTGGGTGGAGTTCAGCATAACTTTTCTAACATCAACATAGGTGGTCAGAGGATGCAGCCCCAAGAGATCGGCGAAACTGTGTCAACTGGCTTCCCGGTAAAAGTGCATCAGGAATCCAGATGTAGAGTATTTAGGAACACAATCCAGTCTAAGGGAACGTTTCTGAAACTATGACCAGCTTATAGATGATGGTAAATGGTATGTGCACTTGGTCATGGATGTAAGAAAATATTTCACTGTAGAGGACTAAACTGATACACCTTGAAATTGAGTTCTACTATCTCAGGAGCCGTTTTTTCATAATTAAAATTAGGACCATACTATAATACAACAAACTATACTATGGGTGTATTTGAAAACATGGGGGGCTTACATTGGCTACTAGTCAGGGTTCTAATAAGTCATCACCTTTTAAGTTTTAGCTGTTCAGACTGAGATCACATCACATCTGCTTCAAAACATCTCGACATTTAAATAAATTGGACATTGTGGCACAGTGCGTGTTTCAAATGACGTCTCCCCCTGTGTAGTGAAAATGCCTAAACTTCACTGACAAGCTTGAACATGCAAATAAATACACCTTTAAACAAATAAAGCAATCGTTTATTATCACGCCAAAACCATTTCCCCCGACGGCAGCCATGTTTATTTTTGGTGAGAATTCATGTTGCACTGAATTCTGAGATTTTATTTCCAAATAAAAATGTTTCATATGTTCATTTGTTCTGCACTGAATATACCATGTATATCTGAAGAGGACATAATAAGGAGAATTTTAAGGCATCTAGGATTTTGAACAGTGTACTTCTGGTGAATGCAGGCATTGGGTGATGTGAAATGCTGCCTGTGTACAGTTCCCTAGGTTTTCGAACACACCCAGTACAGAATCCTGTGTGTGCCATTATTCATCTAATACTGAACCATTCATTTCAAGTGTAGGACACTGATCTGTGTAACGTGTAAAGCAAATATTTTGAGTTGTACTGTTGTAAATAATCCACACCTCTAAACCAATCAGAAAAAAGATGAATGTCGTGTCCATAGTATCAGTAATAAAGGCCAGAAAATGTGTCTTCACATTAGTGGTGAAGGAAACCATGCCTTTAAGTTTTACACATAATGTCAATTTAGTCCAAAAACAAGTTGAACTGTGAACTGATCAGGCCCAATCAAAAGCTTCCAGTGTCATTTTTTCAGGCTATGATTTATTTCTACATTTCAACTAATGTGGTTCTTTCTTTGTGAAATGTAGTTTGCACATGAGGCAATGTTTATCACCGTAGCTTGAAGGTTTCTAATGCATCTCATTTGAGTGGTCAAAGGCCAAGCACATTCCAAACTACATTCCGGCTTTGCTCTCTCCAAAAATCCTAAACCTTTTTATGATGGTTTAAACAGTAGATGACCAAGAATTATTATATGTAATAACAATAAACACTTATTTTTGAATGTATTGGTTATTCTGGTTTGGCACAGTGGTGAGCCATTATTGTTTGGCGGAATCATGACTCATGAATCGTTTAGAATTTCTTCTGATCTCGCGTCATTCAAGGACAGGATTTAAAATCTTTATATGTACAAATTACAATAGAAAAAAAAACACTTTGAAAAGACACCCCCCCACACACAAGGCTGACAGCAGATTAATTATTAGTGCAACGAAAGCCACTAGCCCAGACTACACACTAGTCACAACACCAACCATGTGTTGTCTGATGTAATGTGCTTAAAAATGGTTCGAATCCAGCATGGGTAACACCGAGAGGCCATAACGAGTTACGTGTGTGTATGTAAGTCGGTCCTGGGTACACACAATGTCAGACATAAGAGATTAATAAACATTGTGCCTAAAATAAAGCCATCAAGTACTTTTACAGTTCTATCTCCCCACAAGCTAAACATCCAGAAGCTGTTATTTTCATGTCTTCATGTCAACACCTTCAAAACTCGAGCAGCAGTTCCCGGCAAAACGAAGGTGGAGACTATGCTCCAGATGTCCGGGACGCCACAGTGCAGCAGCCAGCTTTGCCCAGACAGAAACCAGACAAGTCACAGGGGAGTTCCTTGGAGGCTCGAGATTAAATCAGCCATAGATGGTCAGACAGGGCGCATTTCTAGGCCAATTTTCCTCCTATGTCAAGACAGTTGAGCATGCCGAGCAAAACTCGTCCCTAGCACATTTAGATTCACTAAGAGAAGCCACCAAATATAAACCCTGTTCCAATATATCTCATAAGAAACTAGACTTTGGTATACTTTATGTCATGACAAATAAATGCATTATATATTTTGAAATATCTTGTTACCATTACACATATACACATGCAGTAAAAGGAAATTCTTTCTTCGCATATCCCAGCTTGTTTTGGAAGCCGGGGTCAGAGTGCAGGGTCAGCCATCGTACGACGCCCCTGGACCAGACAGGGTTATGGGTCTTGCTCAACGACCCAACAGTGACTGCAGAGAAAAGCCTGGATTAGAACCGCCAACATACTGGGTAGAGCTACCACCATCCCCAAATACTGAGACTTTAACGTTCAACCTTAGGCCAACCCATAATTGAACACATAATTGCTACTGTGTGATCAATCAAAGGGTCTCATTATAACTGGAATTATTCTGCTGTTATAACAGACTAGATGGGCAGATGAACAAATTGTGAGCCTGCAGACATGCTCAAAACGGCAACACTTGCTGTAGTCATGAGCTAGATCCAAAATCTACAATCTATTGCCAGGAACACTCAAATTACATTTTCTAATTCACTACATATTTAGGTTAAAAAAAGTACCATCTTTTTGCCCAGTTGAGTTGTATTATGAACTGTATTTAAACTTTTGATTGCAGACATGTTAAAATCTGATAAACCATTAGGTTTTTCATTTGTGAACTTCAGTAGCAGGGCAACAGTCCTAAACTCTGACACAAAGGTCTGAATATGGGTAATTTCCTTTGAATGAATGTTTTAGCATAAGCAAAGTTGCAAATAGACTTTGTAATAACTTTTTCATTAACTTAGCTTTACATAGGAGTGCATTTACATTTTCAGCATATATCACAGTCTGAGCAGTTGAGGGTTAGGGGCCATGCTCAAGGGCCTAACAGTGGAAATCTGGCAGTGGTGAGATTTGAACCTGCATCTATTGGATAACTAGCCCTGTACCTTAACCACTAGGCAATGAATGCAGAATCAAGTTATTTACCTAAAATTGCATTTATTAAGAATGTTTGGTATTAAAAAGTATATTTACTGCTTTACTACAGCTAGACATGCCAACAAAAGCTAAAATAAAATTAGAAACAGGTAAGATTACTGGCAGTATACTTTTGCTGTAGCTTAGGATCGTGACTTGATTTACTGTTTAATTACATTTATAGAAACACAAAGTTCACGTAGTTTAATTAGCAGACTTCAATAAGAAAACAAACCGCATCGAAAACCAAGTGCACAGTAAAGGTGTCAGAACTTTTTCCAAGCACACAGTAGTGCAAGTACACCACCCCTTCCCCAAACATCCCCCAAGAAGAACAGACCCCATCAAACCCTTAGGGGGCAGTGAGACAGTCTTCCAGGCTCCAGGCAATAATCTAGAATGTGTGCATAATCTGCCTAAAGGGTGTTTTAATGACTGGCAAAGGCAGGACAAAGAGGCGGTGATAGTGAAAGGAGACTGAATGTCTGAACCTCTGATGGCAGAACTTTTCAGCCCATTTAACTGCCTTCCTATTTATTCACAATATAAAACTGCTCAAATTGAACTTCTTAGCAGGCATACAAAATGAAAATCAACCTTTTAATAGCGTTTTACAAATGTACTTGTTTTGTTTTCAGGATTCTCGATAGTGCATAGTAGAGTACAACAGTATTGAGTTCAAATTTTCAAATAATGAAGAAAAAAGACAGCAAAACAAAACTGCAAGTGTATTGCAAGAGTCTCGGTGGAAAAAGCAAGGGAGGAAAACAGAAGAAAGCGATGGATGGCCTCTTTTTAAATGTTCTATGTTGTGGTTAAGCCTTAAGACTTGGTCTTCACTTTCATTTTGCGCCAGACGTTCTCATATGCACTCAAAGTGCAGACGGAATGGCTGACGACACGTGCTGGCTCCAGCTGTGGGATTAGTGTGCTGTCTCCATGGGCTGAGAAACAGCAGCAGGATTCAATCCCTCGTCTCTCGCAGCAACTTTCATTTACGAGCTCTCGACTTGTCGACAGACACCGGGACTCCTTGAATTATGCACAGTTGCTTCTTGGTGGCGGTTTTGAAAAGTACCAAAATTTACGATATGGGACCGCACAGGGTGTCAATGGTCTGACTGGAAGGTCGGGGAAATCACCTCTAACTTTCAACCCCATTACATCCCACTGAAACGTCATGTCATGTGTTTTTGATGAATTTCTTTCCACTTTGCTGGTACCTAAGTGAGTAGTTCCACTACGCCCCACACTGCATTGGAAATCCACTGACAGGTAGAGAGAGCTTCTTCTCACAAAAGACTCGTGAGTCAGACGGGGATGAACTAAAATAGCCCTGTGGCTCGGAAACAAACACCACAGACAGTGTGTCCTCCGCGCTCTTCTAAGGTTTCAAACGCCACACAAATGGCCATGGTGAGTACGAACCCTGCTGCGCCAACACTGGATCCGCCTGCAAAAATAAATTAGGCAGGCAAAAATGAGACGGAGCAAGTCAAAGAGGCGTCACCGCAACGATGGTGGCAACCCAAGAAAAGGAGACAGAGCCAGAGTGTTGGAACTGGAAATGTGTGTATAGTGTGTGTAATGAAATGCAGACAAAATCTATTAAAGTGGAAGAAAGAGGGGAAACCCCCCACCCAACAAACTGTGTGAAACAATCATGATTATCTTCAACCAAGTCAACTGGGAATTTAAAAGAATTGATGAAAAAAAAACAAATGCTAACATTGAGAGGATTCTGATAAGACACTGAAAAATAATTTATGAATGTTTGAAAATAAGCACAGCAGTATGCAATTTAGAACAACGGATTGTGTTTTAGAAGAGACTTAATAACATGTATGGGAACTACTACAAGATAGGGGGGGGGTACCTTTCTAATACATTTTATTATTGGACAAAACCACATGGCAATTTTGCTTTTTTAGAAGACTTGCTATCTTCAGTTCAGTTCAGTTCATTTTCTTGAACCACTCATTCCAGTTAAGGTCGGGTTGGGGTGCTGGAGCCTATCCCAGGCACAAAGTAATGCCCTGGACAGGTGGCATGTATTTGGACTGTGGTAGGAAACCGGAGTACAAAAAGGAAACCCATGGGGAGAACATGCCAGACTACAATCTTGATAAACAAAATTACCAAAACAAAATTTTTAGCAGTGAAGAATTTGCATGAAGGTTAGAAGATTAACTGAGATCAAAACACACACATACCGATGATAGCATAGGGCAAGATAAGTTCCTGATCTGGTGCTCAGCCAAGAGGACAAACCTCATACCCATTGTTTCAAAATTATTATTTTACAAGGTAGCTACACGCTTAAGGTGTGGTGGGCAATACAATATAATATAATAATCACTCTCGGTGGACTCAAGGCACACAGATAAATCCTAGACAGGGCAGACAAAAAAACTCAACACCTCAACACACATCTGAACAAATCAAAGTCTGATTTTAATTTCTCCAAAAAAACGGACTGCAAGTCTGGAGTTTGGGAAGAAACTGGTGCTCCCGGAGAAAATATAAACTCCACACATGAATGACCTGAGGACTTTCCATGGGAATCGAACCTGGGACCTTCTTGCTGTGAGGTAAGATCTATCCACCAAGCTGCTCTCTGAATGCCAAAGTGAAAACATTAACCATAAACCGAGGTAGTTCCTCAGTGGACAGGAAAACTGAATAAATTCTAACTGTTGGGGTGGTTGGGGATATGATTTTAGGGGTGAAACGATTCTTTGTGGACGACACGGTGGCTTAGTGGGGAGCCCTGTAGCCTCACAGCGAGGTGATCCTGGGTACAATCCCAAGGTAAGGCGATATAGTTCCTTTCTGTGTGGAGTTTGCATGTTCTCCAGTGTCCACATGGGTTTTCTCCAGGTACTTCGGTTTCCTCCCACAGTCCAAAGACATGCTACCAGGTTGATTGGAGACACTGAATTGTCCTGTAGGTA
>JAYDZF010000013.1:6873376-6884953 GCA_034509105.1 Microcambeva barbata
GTCTGTTTATTAAATAGTACATGCCTCTACTGAATAAATAATAATAATAATAATAATAATAATAATAATAATAATAATAAGAAGAAGAAGAAGAAGAAGAAGAAGTTGAGGTAAATGTTTAGACTGTTGCAATTAATGTAGTTCATCTAATATATAACAAAGTGATACTAGAATAAATTTGATATACAATTACATTAACCCTACTTTTAATAAATATATTTACATTCAGATGTGTCTACATTCAAAAATATAGCTTTTTATATACAGGAAATGTAATCGAGGATGACATTTTAAAAGTAATTATGTGAGCTTTCTGTAAAATTATGTTTAGAGACTAGCTTCCAACAAAGAGCTCACTTGCTAACTAAAATCTATAAGCCAGTTGTCACCAAGTGAGGTTGAATTTTAAGACATTGCTTGGATAACGTGCTCCATCAACTCTGAACCTACACAAGGCTATTAACTTAAAGGAAACAAAGATAACACAAGATGTACAAATATAACACAAGACGTATGAGCAGTGTAAAGATATTTCCATTCTACTTTTAGGTGAATAAAATTATGAAAGGGCATTTTCTAGACAGACAGTGTGCTCAAAGTATTCGATGGCTTCTTTGGAGAGTGTGCCCTGACATTCATTATTACTGTTCTTACTTCCTCCGGTTTGATGTTCTCTCATTAGTGAAGTCCATTACAAACACCAAAGCTAATTAACCCTCAAACCTGACCTCAAAAGAGATCATTAGAGAAAGAGACGGACTCACCTGGAATCCAAGCATTTATGACCTTCATTTTATAAATAAACCTGATCTCGCTGTTTGTGTTTTCCAAAGTTCATGATTATAGTCAGCTTTAATCTAACCTTAATTTACCCATCCTGATGAGCAGCCAGTTCAAATAACATATTTGTTTACAATAATATCAAATCTTATTTCTAGGAACAACAATAACTTCAATCCAGACCAGTGGTCCAAACACAATCCTTTGTGCTTTTGCGAATGTAAAAGAAGAAGGATGAGAAAGCAGAAGGTACAGTCACTTTCTCTTAAGCTTTTATCTTCCACATTCTCAGCCCACCACTTTACCACTAACACGTATTTGACACCCCGTACATACAACCCATACTTTCATTGCGTGAGAAGTAAACCAGGTGGGAAACAAGGAAATTGTAAACGAGGTGAAGTGATATAGTCAATTAAATTTTTTTTAATTACATTATTAAATGTATAATTTAACAACAGAATACAAAGTAAATTAAATATAAACAATCTTTAAAATAATTACTATCAAATACTATATAAAATATAAATCTTTAAATGATACAAATATAATTAAAAGTCAGATAGTATGTGCTGGGGTGGTTAGAAAGTACTCATTAGTGGGGAAAAGCCAATATTTTTCTCTTCTTTATTTTCTATTTTTTTATTTGGTCACTTAAAAGTGTTATATTGTTTCAATTTTTATATTCAATTGTATTTATTTATTTATTCTATTTTTCATTTTGTATATTTCTATTGTGTCTGAGCCGCGATTAAAGCATTTCACTGGCCGCTTTGCCGTGTATCTACTGTACGCGCAAACGAAAACTTCAGTAGCATGTCATGGCCAGATGAGGGCGCCCGTACCATGTTAGATTTACACAATTCAAACGTGTGGCTTTTTAACGTATGATTTACCCGGTGTAAAACATTGGACGCGGGGCGTAATAAAACGACAGGAATTATTTCTTCTACATGTTTGTGTTCCAATGTTTCTGTAAAAGCTTAATATATAAAAGAGAAATAAAAGTCATCGACTGCCAGATCAACAATAAAAACTTTATTTTAGTTTGTATTTAATTTGAAGTTCATCATTTGTTAGTGCAATATCGACAATAATTTGGTTTCTTTTTTATTTGAATGGGACACGTTTGGGATTTTTTGTGTGGCTGTGACATTTTTTCAGTGAACCAGACCCCTCAAGACCCCTCAAAAAAATTTTTTTTAGGAAAATATATGTAAATATATTATAGAAAATGCCTTTCTTGCATCTGATACCACACTAAATACTTTAAATAAAGCTTTTAAAATAGATGTCTTTACTATTTTTACTTAGAATACAAAGGCTTATTACATGTTTTTCATTTTTCCAGACATAGATACCACCCTATTGTTAAATTAAACTATGTTACAATTTACAAGATGATATATTGTTTCAATTTGATCATTTATTCTAGAGTTGATCAGCCAGAAATGCTTTTAAAAAAAAAGAAATTGATAGATACACATAAAACAAAAATAACCAGCAAAGCATTGTGATTTTAAACAGGCCTAAAAGTGATCATAAAAATCTCTAGTTAAAGTAAGTAGGTTAGATTTGATTCTGCTACTAATAACAATAATTATGTGAGCAATAAAATGAAACCGTGACAGACAGTGCGTGGGTCTGAGTGTGTGTAATGGACAAAAAAGAGGGGTGTCGGGTGGCGTGTGTTAGGATCAAAGGTCGCCCCAACGCTCGCCCCTCAGAACACGTGCGCCCCAATAAAGTAGTCTTACCCCCCACTTGAGCTGCGACAGGGCTATTGAGAGGACAAGTCTGTCACAAAGGTTGTGGGAGTGCACAAGGGGGGTAGTCTAGAAGGCTTTAAAAATAGACCAACTAGAGTCTATACAATGATATTATTCGTTTTATTTTGCTACTATTTGCTACTACACTACTATATTATGATTAAATCATTATCTACATTACATTACGTTGATGCTATCAGTGTAACAAATTGTTATATTATATTTTATATACATTTTCTACTCTATTCTATTCTATTCTATTCTAATCTACCTTAAAGTCAGTGTAAAGTATAAAGAAGATGATTGCAAAAGCAAAAATGCCAACAAACAGAATAAAGTAAAAGCTTTATGCACATAGGGAAGGCATAGTAAAAATATAATGCACACACTCACAAACAGACCCACACATACACACATCACTATTCAAACTTTGAAGTTAATGCTTGGGCTCCCTCCTCCAGGATGAGAGGACGAGACAGGCAGGTCGGGGTGCTAAATCTTTTTGGCTGTTGACCCGATTTAAAGACAATGGAGTGGAACAAAGGATGAGTACAGGTTTAAAATTAGGCCCCTGAGTCACTCCTACCATCTTTCCATTCCTCCTTCTCTCACTCTCTTCTGTTTGTCAAGTCATTTTGTCCAAACAGTGATCAAGTTGTTGGTTAATATATCACAGATAATCATCACAAAACATTTGATCAGATAATCATGGGATTGACCAAGATCTCAATTTTAAACCTTTACACCTATCATTGTTACATTTTCTATTTTTTCCTTTGTTCCCTCAATCTGTCTATTTCTATTTGTGAATTTTCTTTCTGCCAATCTGACTTTTTCTATCAGTAAGTTGAAGAAAATAAGAGTGACGTGGCTTTATTTGAATGATGAGCATTTTCCAACCATTCCACCAGTTTTCAGTGCTGACTTACAGGCTCTTATTGATGCTTATCATCTGTGACCTTTAATCTATATTCCTTTCTATAGCAGGTTATTTTAGTTTGTTGTATGTATTTTATACACATAAAATATGCAATTACTTTTTAAATTAATTCTGCTCTGTAATAATCATGTTTCATATTTTCTCCTTTGGTATTATTCCCAAACAATGAAAGGTCAATATTTAATTACAGTCTTAATATTTTTGTTAGTCAATTACACAGTAAATTAAGTTTTCTTCTCTTTTTCCCTCTAGCTTCCTACTTTTTCCTTTTATCATAGTTTTTCTGTCACTCTCAAACTTTTGAATATCTTACTGTATGATGATGTTCAGTTTTTTTCTGTCTCAATTGTTCAATTTATTTTCCTGTTTTGTCTTTCTTTCGGTATGTGTCTTAATATGTAAGTAACTGTATCTCCTTCCTAATTTTTCAGGCTGACATTCAGTCTTTCGTGCTTTCTTTCTCTCTGGTCAGTAGTGGTCATGACATCACTGGACAGCCGTGCTTTCCAATAGGGCAGTTGCAATTCCCGTTGCTAAGCAACAGCAGTGAAAGGTGTGTGTGTGTGTGTGTGTGTGTGTGTGCATGCGTGCTGTGTGTGTCTGTGTCTGTGTGTGGGGGCATACATGTGGTAGCTCAATCAACCAGAGGCCAAGCACTTTATAACAAGTTGCTATGAGTTCTAAACATCATCTCACTAGTTAGAAAGCTTGAATTGGAAATATTTCCAGACCTTATTCAGGAATTATATATTAATGTATTACTGTAATTAATGTAATAAGGTTAAGTGAATAATGTACATTTACTTTACCAAAAGCATATGTGGTTTTGTATGACTATAGTGAAAGCATGACTACCTTAAATATTAAAAATCTTTTCTTTTTTCTATCTCTATCTTTTTTTAAATGCTATGTCTTTGTGTATGTATAAACTTTAATAATGTGTGTTTACGCGCCTGGAGTTGGTACATCAACATGTTTTTACATGCACTTTTCTAGCTGTGTGCTTTTACTTGGCGAGTGTTTGCACCTGTGCTCGCGCGAGGCAGTCTCCATGGGCATTCTGTGTTTGAACATGTGAGTGTATAAGTGTGTATGTGTGTGTGTACGCGTGCATGTGTGTGTGTGTGTGCAAGCGCACGGGCACAAGCGAGAGTGTGCACATCTCGGGAGTGTATATTATATCCGATACAGTAGCTCTTTCTCGCACCACATATTTCTGGGCCGATCGATACCTCTGACTCCCTACAAGACAATAATCGCTCCACCCCTCCCCCTCCAGGCATTGGCTACCATTATTACAAACCTCTCCAGGGAACACATGAAACAGCAAGCCAGGGCAACTCTCAATACCTTAATTCATCTAACCGTACACACATCTCTCCATCCTTGCTGCATGTGGCCCCGACATGATGTGGAAGGAACTGCATGGAGTGAAAGAAAGTAGATGAAAAGAATAAGAAGACCATGAGGGAGAGATAAACGCAATGTTGAAGACAAGGGAAAGGGAGTGGGAATAATAGAGAGGGATGGAGAAGATAGAAAGACAAGAACTGAAAGAACAGGGAAAAAAGAATGATTGTACAATGTATGGAGGGAAGGACAGCAACAAAGACTTACACAGCTGCCTCGGAAGACAGGGTAAGTGGAGACTGAAGGAAGATGGAAAGGGCCCAAAAATATGAGAAGAATAGTATTTATAATTTAAAACACAGCAGATTAATGTCAGATGGCCAATAGGGTCAAAAACAAAATCCCAGTCTCAAAACCTTATTAAAGAGCTGTGTGTTCATGATGATGTGTTTCTATGGCAGTGTCCACAACCCACCTAAGCATTATGATGTATCTTATGAGGCAGTTAGACTCCATCGATTGAACTGGACTGTTCTAAATTGTCTCCTCATTAAAAAGGACGCTCTTCTCTGCCAAACTCTTTCCTATTCTGACCTTAAACATTCCCCCCTGCCACTTCTCCCATCTTTTCTCCATCTGTGACATCTTTGGCTCCCCTCCCCCATCCTTTAGGTCCATCACCTATAGCCCCTTTTGGTTCCTCCCTGTCCTTACATTCAAACCTAATCCTTTGACTTGTTTATTCACGGCCTTTCAACCTTTAATAAAGCCACCTTTTGACAGGTACTGTTCTCCACTGTAAATAATTTAATTTATATATTCAGACACTATTAATAATATATTACCATGCAAGTGATGTAAGTCTGAAAGTGAAAGAGGTACTTAGAGTACCGTAGTGAAAGGAAAAAGCAAAAAGTGTTTAAAAATTGTACAATTCGGAGAGTAGAAGAGGTTGAAGGGAAAGGGGGGTTAGGAAATTTGTCTTGCTGGCGGAAGAGCTTTTCACCCCTTTCTTACACCCACCACCCCTCCATCCCTCCCTCCATCTTCCCCATTCTGCTTTGTATTCTGTGGAGATGACAGGAGAAAGCTTTATTGCTCCGAGTTGGTATCGATCGGGGCCCCTCACACAGGCAGCACAGACCAACGAACATTGGAAGCACTTTTGCAATGCCGGCTGTTTCCCCCCTCCTTCTTCCCCCTTTCCTCTTGCTGGCTCTTATCTGCTCTGGGATTCAAATCTGCATCCATCTGTTTAGGAGGTTAAAAGGCAAGCATCACTGCTTTTCAAAATTTAGCTTATCGGTAATAGTTTACACTTTTACATATCATACATAATATTTTTACTTAGCAGCTTTATTTTGTAAACATATACACCAATAATATAAGTGCAGTGCAGATTGAATATTTCAGTGGGGTCCAATTAAGAAGGGTGTAGGAAAAAATGTAGTATTTATGTACAGGCCATATTTCTGACAAATGGAAGTGCTAAAGGTGACAATGCGAGACGATGAGCTGAGCAATGGATCTGGCGATTAGGAATAGGGAATACTAGTTTATGGCTTCCCTGAGGGTCACAGAAAAGGGGAAAAGGGGGGAAAGAAGGGATGGCTGGATGGATGAAGTGCCCCCTGCCCTCTGCTTGTGCCCTTGGGCAAGGGTTTTTTACCCTTTTCCCTGGGGTGTAATAAACCAACCTTCCCTTATCTCCATGCATTGTAATCGCCCTTGCACTTGGACTGAAACAAATTTGGACCCCTTTATTTAAAAAAATATATATTATTTTTTAGCTTACTTTGCACTTCAGCTTGAAGCTCAGCACACTTGACTGCAGTATTTTTATTTCTGTTAAAAACAATTGGGTCCTTTTCTTTCCTCCCCCCCCCCCCCCGCTGTCTATCCACCTTTGTTGATACTCTACTGTCAATTATGTTCACATATTAAATGACACATATAAACTCCTTTCGTTCCTTTTTTAGTCTGTTTATAGCTTATTTACATCCACTGCTGCACTGTAAAGGCTGAAAGAGTCTCTTATTAATTGTGGTAAGTTAAGCTAATTTACTTATATAGTGGGAGTTTATTATGTTCTTCTAAATAACTTTATTTGAATAAATTTTAATTATTATTATAGAAAACCACCTACGCTTGATTGATACATGTATTATTTATTCTGAAAAAAATGTAAAAGTTGTTATTTAATATTCATTGTACAGTTTTCTCACTACATATTACTATATAAGGTTTTCCTAAATGCTTTGAACTTCTTTTAAAGACGATGATTAATGTACACATTCATGTACAGTTACTTGAACAAACATACTGTTAAAATGTGTGGGTGATCTGTCAAAAACTTACTTTGGTGTAAATGAAAAACAAATAAAAAATAAGCATTTTGGCGTGACCAGGTGTAACTGCATTTTCATTTTCTTTTGTTGTTTTGAAGATCAAAAGGTCACGTTGCAGGTTCGTGGGTGGTGCTTCCTTGATTGCAAAGATGTGACCATGTTGGGTGCATGGTGGTGCCCGAATAGTGAGGCGTTTGCTGAGTGGCAACACAGGGAGAGTGAAGAGCAAGAGACAGAGAAAGCGAAGGGATGAGAGAGAAAGAGAGGTAGAAAGTAAGAGAGAGGACGGAGAGGCTTTGGATAGCTCCAGTCCCCTAGCCAACCGCCATTTCACACCGGTGACCAGCACAAATTGGATCAGGCTGCGTTCTCATTGCACCAGCAAAAAAAATAAGATACATAAAATGGCCGAATCTCCGGCACTGCAATACCGAGTGCCATTTCTAAGTGGATGGCACATACAAATCAGACACCTCGACTGTAATGTAGTAAACATTATAAACATTCTTTCAATTAATGCTTATTTACCAAAACAGTAAAACTATTTTTGTAGGAACCTTGCAACAATGGAACTATAGTTGTAAAATGATGTTATTGATTGGATCTGTGATTAATTAAGTAATTTCAAGCATCCGTGTATCTTTGAATCATTGAATTATCACCCCAGATAATTTCAAACAGATACAAATAATTTTGTATTAATAAATTGAGTAATTATTCTCCATAAATATGGAATTTCAATTTGGAATTTGGAATCAGAAGTTTAGAGAGAATGCATCACCGCAAATGATATTGGGTTTTTAGTTTTTTTTCAAAACTTGGTCAGTACAGGCTCTAGGTGGGATAAACTAATAAATAAATTCCTGTGTTTGATTCCCAGATAGAGTGGGCTGGGTCTTTCCTTTGTTGAGTTTAAATGTTCTCCCCATGTCCAAGTGGTCTGTTTAATTGGAGACAGTGTGTGTGTGTGTGTGTGTGTGTGTGTGAGAGAGAGAGAGAGAGAGAGAGAGAGAGAGAGTGTGTGTGTGTGTGTGTGTGTGTGTGTCATGTGTCCTTGTGACACATGTCCAAACTGCCACTGCTTCTTTTTGCCTGCTAAACTTGGGGTCCCTTATAGAGCCATAGCCATGCTATGAATTGTTTCACGTGTGATGGGCCAGCATTAAATACCAATAGCCCACATAAGCACTGGAAGATGTGGGGAGGATTAGCTTACTATAGATATTTTTTTCAGCATAAGCTGGGATAGTTGCTATTTGTTATTAATTTTTAACTCCATTGTATATACAATAGAAGGTGTTTTAAACGAAAAAAAGTATGAAAAGTTAATACACATAGTAGCATATTATTTACAGTTAAGACCGTATAAGGTCCTCTGGAAATATAAATGGTTCAAGAAAGGGAATGAAGCATTTATTCACCTAGCATAATCAGCACACGCACACACAGTGCAGCATCACCACACGTGCGCTGGAATATTTGTTTATGCATGAGCGCGTGTGCAGTGTCTGCGCCACGTGCACGCTGTGTTTACACTAGGAGAGAAGGGCACGCGGGCCGATATCTCACGGCAATCGATGCAGAGAGAGGGCAGAAGAGTCGAACAGGGGAGGGAAAATCTGTAAGGAAAGCAGGTTATCTCCTGTCATTAATGGAGGGAATCCCGGATGGGTGGGGTTGTGTGCATGTGTGCGCGTTTAGTGGGGGAAGACCTGGATTCATTCAGAAAAAACACTGACTGTTTGGCATCGGGAGAAGGCAGACAATTATCTGTATTGATTAACACCAGCCAGCCAGCGCAGTGAAGACAGAAAACTATGACTAGATCAATAGAGAGGGAGAGGTGAAAAGAGATGGAGCAAGGGAAGAGAGGAAGAGACTGCTGGAACTTGGGTAAGAAAGGCAAAGCCTTAAGTTAATGCAGAAGCATTTCATTATGGCAGACAAGCTGATTTTGTAGCAGTATTCATGTTAAAATGGTTGTAGGATGTGAATGGCAATCATGTACTCTGATCAAAAAGCATTTAACTGCTTGTTTTAGCATGTACAACTTGTAGCATGTACCTGCCAAAAAAACTTAGCAGGAAGTGCTTTTTGTCCTATCCTTAACCTTTTTAAAATTTAGAAACAACTGCCAACAAAGTGTGAAGGGTTCAGTTTATGATACAGGTGTATGATTATTTATGGTTCACATCACAAGACTGCAGCCAACCCATGAGATATATTGGTGCCTCAGAAACGGTCGCTAAGGGGCCAGACAGCTAAAGGCTGAGGTGTGTGTATGCGTCTGTACATCGACAGTATTGATGATTAAAAAAAACAGAATTAAAGTGTGTGCTACTAACTATAACAACCTAGACTCGTGTGCAGACAATCGAGCATTCGCACACACATACAATATTAGTCTGCAACCTATGGACCACGTGTAACGGTGGTTCCACTTAATATTTGGATGTGTGCATGTGTGTGTGTGTGTGATTTGTGTGTTTGTGTATGTGCATGTCTGCAGTTCTTTTCTAGGCTGGAAGGCCTCAGAGAAATAGAGCTTAAATGGCTTTCACTGCCTCTCAAACTCCAGTTGGCTTTATTGATGCACTGGCCTACTGCCAGTCGGTGCCTATTTCCACTTCAAAGGGTCCTCATTCACACACACACACACACACACACACACACACACACACACACACACACACACACACACACACACACACACACACACACATGAATACACTTACACACACCATCACCTGTGAGCATGCAATGCACTCCAATTTCTATCCGTATTCAGAGCTTCTGTCCACAAATTCTACTGGTATGATTTATTGTGCAATTTTGTGTTGTGTTTGTCTTTTGTTCTTACACACACACACACACACACACACACACACACACACACACACACACACACACGCTCTGGCTAACATTATACAGATGATTTCATTTTTGTGAATACCTTAAGCAGCATAATAGTACTGTGGTTGTGCTTTTTAAATTAAATTTTCATTGAAGGAACATGAAAGTAAAGAAAACCCAACAACAAGCACATACACACACAGCTCATATACAACCGCACAGGCTTAAAAACATGCTTCAATGCTTCTAAATTAAAAGTGTTCAGTGATCTATTCAAGTGCATTCATCCTGCAAACACATAAAAAAACAAAATGTACCAACGGATCCAAACAAATCCGAATATCCTGAGCTGACATTTGTAGATGTGTGAATCCTAGCGTATGCTCAAGTTAGAAATTACATCAGAATCACATTTGCATTTAATGCATTGTTTCTCCTGATAGTGATGTGCAGCTTATCCAGCTACAACAGAAATCTATAATGTATACATGCATGCAGGAACACAGCCTGCTTAACCATAATGCATAAACTATCCTTAAAAGGCCATTTACACCAATAACACCCTTTTGTACCTATAATTCAGGAACTGCATACTGCTAAAAAGCGTTGGTAGCTAAAATATCATAAACTGTGCTGTTTATTATTATTACCGTTTATGTCATGGGATAATATACACGCCCCCTTAAGTATGAGAACAGTCCAATTCCCTTATTTTAGCCATTAACTAAAATGGGTTTGACATTAAAACATTCATGTGGTAAAATATAAACATTTCAGCTATTTCCAAATATTTAAATCTGCATCTAATACACATTTGATAAGATAGCACATTTTGTCTGAAACCACCCATTTTACTTGTGAGCAAAGGTATTGGAACAGATACACTTGAAACAGATTAAAGTGAATGAGATGTCATATTTATTTGCAAACCCTTTGCTTGTATTTGACCCACTGACATCACTAAACTTTTGCATTCTTTGTTTGTGAGAAGCTTTCACAGCAACCTCTTTCAGTTGGTGTTTGTTTTAGTGCATGCCACGTAGGGTTTAAGTTAAGTAGAGATTGACTTGACCCATTTAAAACTTCATGCCATTTGACAGTGTGTTTTGGGTAGCATTTAAATTGACAGACAAAATGTTTCTTTAGACTTCTGAGTCCATTATACTGCTGCGATCATGTCTGACATAATCAAATATTATCAATGAGCCAATCAGAAGAAGCCATGCAAGCTCAAGCCATGCCATCACCTCCACTGTGTTTCATTGATAACCTTGTTTATTTTGGATAATAAGCAGATCCATTTTTTTAAACTTTAGCCTTTATGGCACATTGTTAAATGTTCATAGAAAAAACTGTGTATCAGAATTTCTTAAGCTTGTATCTGTACTTCTTGCTAATTATTGGCTTGTATCTTCCAATGAAGCCCCTGTACTACATGAAATCTTCTGTGAACAGTATTTCAGTCATTCCTGCCCTCTGGAGTGTTGCTGATGTCACTAATACTTGTTTTAGGGTCTGTCTTTCTCTCTTAATCTGC
>JAYDZF010000013.1:6892042-6904607 GCA_034509105.1 Microcambeva barbata
GTTAGTCTCAAATGTGTATTATATGAACATTCCAATGTTTTTAATAATTTTATTAATAATATAAAAAAACACTGGACAGAATAACATTGAAGGAACGTTCCAAAAAACATTCATACAACAAAAATTAAGAATTAAGGGAACGTTCGGGGTAAATTATTTTGAATGTTTTAGAATATAGGACAACATTCCTAGAATCTTAAATGAAATTGGGTTCAGGTTTTCAGAAGAAACGAAAAAGGAGCTTCTGAGAATTAAAAAAAAACATATTGAAGTTTAATTTGTGCAAGGTCATTTTGATCATAAAACCATATTTACTGGCACATTATAACTAGTCTAACTTTCTTCTCACAGTTCAAAGGGATGCATGTGAGGTGAATTGGAGATTAGCCATGATTATGTATGACATCTCAAAGCTGAAATAAACAAAACCAGAATCCATGTATGAAAACACATTGTGTAATACATGATGTTAAAAATTAAATGAAATAAAATAAATAAAATATTTTACAAACAGCCCACAAAACTGGGATTTAGAGTCAAACGTAAGCTTTGCAGTCTCACCACCTTCCCTTTGCTCCATGGTTGTAATAGCACATAATTTGCTGTAATAAATAGTAATGCATCAAGAAAAGATTAAGTTGTTTTGCTTGTAGTTGATACTCACTGGTGACAAATGCCACACTGAAGTCATGACAGAGAAGAATAATTGATAATTTAAGTTACATGTATTTAACATTTGTATCTGCTGCTATTTATGGCTGGGCAATTTCACTATACATATTTTAATGTGTCGATGTAGGTGTAGGTTTGTGTATTCGGTGGTTTGTATGTGTTGTTGACCTGGCTTACATATAACTCTGAATATTTTATTGTATGTATTAGTTTTGAATGAATTACAGCAATGACATTCATCATCACAGTAAGAAAATTCTCAACTTTGAGAGAACATAAGAAATCATTGATGATTCTGATTAAATTATGTTTGTATGTGCTTCACCTTGGTGCTTTGGTCAGAATACCCTAGACTGTTAAACAGACTTATGTCTGAACATTTTATTTAAGCACATCAAGCCTATTTAGTCATTTTCTGAATAAACATCTTTCGCTGTGGCCTTGGCTTGTGCAAATGGCTCTTGACCATATTCTTGTCTTTCTGTTAGATGAGCAACTAACACTGGTGTGTATTCATGTCTGTAAGTGTGGAGATGTGCATGAATTGATTGTGTGTGTCTGTGTGTGTGTCTCTCTGTGTGTTTCTGTGTTTGGGGGAGGCAAAGGATGGGGCTGCTTTGAAGAGATTGAAGTGCATAAGCACTCAGATTTATTAAAAGCTGGTCCTCATGCCTCACTCCATCGCATTCTAGCTTGCTCGCTCACTCCCAGTATTGTTGACATGCTTCCTTGTTTGGTCTGCATACATTGTGGGGTGGATATTAAATTTCCCCATTCTGACTGTAACCCCAACATTCTAAATGGTGGCCATGGGAAGGGCAAAGTGTCCCTGAGGTCCCCTGTACAAATATCCACATGCTTGCATTAATTACCATAAAGCTTATAGACTAAATTAAATTTGGAGTCTCTACCAAAACCAAAGTGTTCTAGAAAAAGCACCATTCTACAATAGAGACTTTCATTATTTTTTTATTATTATTTCATATTGTATGTATCATCAAAGTAATAATTAACTAATTAATTGCAGAAGAGCGTTAAAATTAAGTAAATATATAATAATAAATACAGTCATAACACATCAGTATATCGTGTTTTAATTTTACGGTAGACATTGTTAGTCATTATTCTCATTCTCTGTTCCTTTCTCACAGGCCTAAAATAACAACCACAATTTCTTCAAAACTTTAAACTTGAACTTAAAATTCCCTTTGCAAATAAAGAAACACTTACAGTTGATAATCATCTTTCCCAGTGCCCTGTCTTTAAATAAAAGAAAAACGTCAAAAGCTTGACATTACCTTCTGTCATAGGTAGCCGGTTCCTCTCAAACACCCAAACAGAAAATAAAACTCTTCATATACAGTCAACTGAATAAGTATATAACACCAGAGGGACAGCTGAATAAACTGCAGTTGATGGCAATAAGTATACACCAATGTCTGCATTGATTTACTCCTGGTGTTCTGGTCTATCCCCACCCCCCACCCCCAGTCCAAAAACATGCAATTGAGGTGAATTGGAGACACAAAATTGTCCACGGCTGTGTTCAGTATAAGTTGTATACTGATGATTCTTGTGTAATCAGTAACCATTTCCTGTCAATAAGCATATTTATGAAAGCAAGGAAGATGATAGTAAAGAAGATTCATCCTTATTATCTAAAATAAAAATGGGTGCTTGACCACTTGAGTGTTAACGTAATTGGTAGAAATGTTCTCCAAGCGACCCAAAGATTGGCTTTTATTTCTGATGGTTGACCATTAGAAATGTTCAGTGTGTTAAAGGCGGCCATCAGTATCGGACAACATGCTGTGGCTTCAAATATAATTTCGCATACGTCCTTTTTCATGAACACACTCTTTACTCTGCCATATATAAGAGTATCATGGACCAAATGAGGTCCATTTTCCTGATAATGGTCATGGTGCTGGTCTGCCCTTGTGAGGTTAGGCTTCTGTGGGAGGGAATGTGTTTACCTACATGTTTTTATTGCCATCTGTTTAATGGCCTATGAACGTATCCATGGATACATGAGAGGCAAAGACGAACTGAGGGGTAGGGCCAGGTCAGATCAAAGAGCCAGGTGCTAAGCTCGAGAGGGGTGTATGTGTGTGAATACAAAGTAATGTCTATATGTTTGAATGAGGACTTGTGGAACAATCTGCGCTTACAACTAACAATGTTTCAGAAAAGTTGTAACATCAATGTGGGAATTTGTGGTTAGTCAATTCTCTTTATTTGCCTGTCAAAAGACAAAATATTTTGAAAGGAAGTATTTCCAATGGTTTTACTGATAAACTTCATTATGTATTGAAAATACTAGAACATTTGGGATTTAGGTGGGGACTAACACTTTGTTTAGCACTTTGATAAACTTTGCTATTTTTGAAACAATAAATTATAAATGTGTTTGGAAACTACAATAAAGTTGAGCTGTGATTTTGTACTTTATGGGATTTCAGCAACAATAATATTCAAGAGAATTAACAAATCACTCATCCTTCATTTTTTTCAGCATTTTTCAAAAAGTCTGTACTGTTCTACAAATCAGGATTTGAGGATTACCCACAAACAAGTGGTCACTCCAAATGTTTTGATCACAATAGTCTGATCGTTTTACCATGTATCTTTAATAGCAAGCCGATTTGGACTGCAGGAAGGCCAGTCAAGCACACTCGACCTGTATGTTCCGTAGACTTGCCATGAAAAATGCAGCTTTAATAGCAGTCTTTAAATTGTATAAAATATACAATTGTTTCAATGCTAACATGTGCAAGTCACCCATGCTATGAACACGGCTTCCTTTTCAACCACATAACACATTTCCACTATTTCATGTGATTCTGAGAAGGGCTTGGTGGTGGTTTAGCATAAAACTAATGTCTGGCTTACTCTTCACTTCTCTCCTACTTACGTTTCAGGTTGCATTTGTAGATGCAGTGGTGGACTCTGTGAAGTGGGACCATTTTTCTGACATACTCTCAAGCCCATGATACCAATTTTTACAGTATTACAGTTTTATTTCCCATGCAATATGGTCTGAAGGCTCAAATTCACACCAATTCATGTTTTCTTTATTGCTCTACACTGACTGTGATTTATCCTAAATGTTTTATGTATGGCACCTAAATTATCTCCAATCTTGCATTAAACACTGTTTGTATTGTTTTGTTTGCACATTTCTTCTTGGTTGAATTCTGGTCTTGGAGGAACTCGTCATACTGGTATTTTCAGTAGGTATAGTGTATATAGCTGAAAAAAGCCTGCACAACCTACTCCATTGGGAGTTTATGCTGTTTAAAGGACATGGATAAAAAAGGGCACCTATTGCATGAAATGGTGCCACTACCAGCACACAAAAACCTATAATGCACCATGTATGATGAAAAATGCCTTTGGGTGTTAATCCTTTGAATACACATTGGTAAAATAATGATTTGATAAAGAAGAGCATTTCTTTCACTTACATAGGTGACAATGTCAAAGAGAAAGCTATGAGTTGAAAGCTTTTTTGTCAAGGAAGGAATGGTGAGTGGTGGTGTCATAGCTGAATTCTTCCTTTAGTCATGTGTGTATACAGTGAATCTAAGTTTACACATTCCTATATGGCAATATGTAAATACATTTATAAATAAAACAAGGGAAATATATAAATACATTGTGACCTATTATCTGTGCCTCTTTTAGATAGACAATCAACAAATAAGATAATGTGAATTGTGGCTGTGTTCAAAATCACAATAAAACTAGTTTTAAATGACTCCGAATTACCCAATATGAAGTTAAGCTATATCAGAATCATTGCTCTACTGAAGAAATTGTCTCTAGGATTATACGATGACTTGAGGAGAGTGGCCAGTAGGGCAGCTGATTCCAAATGCTTGTCACCTAAATTGTTAAGGCACCTTAGAACAGCTTTGACATTGCTGGATGGGAGAGCATATGATCAGTGGAATACCTTGAGTTTGGTGACAAGATTTTCTTCCTCCTCATCATAAAACTGGCACATATCTCTGACAGATATGGCATCTCTGTCATTTCTCATTCCCTTCTAGTGACTTGAGATGGTAAGACTTATCAAAATTCTCATCAAAAATCTTTAGTGGCACCCATTGACTGTCGTCATTGCACCCATTTGGGAAAGCCTGCACTGGTGGGGACATGGTAAAGGAGACTATAGGGTGCTCCATCTCATTTTCTTCATTGTAAGCGCACTCCATGGTGTTTTACTTGGAACGGAATCTTAGATTCCATTTTTTTCAGATGACCTGTTCATTAGATGACCCTCTTTTCAAATACTGCATCATTAATTCTCACCTCTTGGAGTACCTTACATACCCATTTTCTTCTACCACAAAGGGCACCCTTTAGGTCACTGTCAGGTAGGAGTGGCATAGAACACACTTTATACCGACACCTTTTTCTACACAAAGGGCACACACGTTAAGACAAACTATTGTATTTTCTAGCTCTAAAAGGCATATCATCATAATTTATAGCAAGAAAGGCACTTGTATGAAACATGTTTATCCTATTGTGTGTACTACATCAAATGTTCACAGTTGGAAGGCAACTTAATCATTTTTGTGAAGGGCAACCAACACGGCACTTTGTCTCTTGACACTCTAGGGGGCTTTTTTCAACCATAGGAGTGGAGTGGTCGTGAGTGTGCCTGACATACAAAACATCTATAAAGATATAGGTGCTCGGTTGAAGGTGTTGATGACAATGCAAAGTTGAAATTTATTAGATCAACTGTTAAACACACATGGATGGAACATGTTTTTGCCTACTCAAGATCTGGTGTACAAACAGGCCCTCACTTTTACCAAACTGGGAGACTTTCCAAGCGATTTAGTTATTTATGCAACAATAAATTAAAATGCAGTGTATACTCATTTACAGAGGGTAAAATTGTTTATTTGATGAAATAGCAAGTGATTATTTCATGATCATTTTTGCTTAAATATGCGTATTTTCTTAAAAGTTAAGAAAAATGAAAAAACATCATAGTTACCACATTAAAACAATGGTAAGTTCTACATAAATCCATTTGTGATATAAGTTCTATCTGAGCATGCATGTGTATGAAAGTGTACATATGCAAATGAGTGTATATAACTGTGTATAAAAGTATGCATGGAAGTCTATGCGACGAGGGCTGTGAGGTAGACGCAGAGGCATCGTAGGTGTTGGAACAGAGATCGGAGAAGTAGCTTAATGCAATAAAGCATGTTATATTGACATCTCTGTTGTGTCTATTGATTCCCCATTATGTCCCTAACAAACCCAGGTGGACATTTTGTCATTCGCAATCATGTTAGCACTGGGACTCGCCAACACTCCCGCTCAAAGCCGATCTATACACACACACACACAGTTGAACACCCAAGCACACACAGCCAGCACATGGGTGGCTAACTCAGCATTCTTTAATCAATACTAGTTGGAGGTTAAATATACCTCGTGCAGCATCCGACTGCAAATTTTTTTATTGACACACACACACACACAAACACATACACACAGAGTACTGGCCACAGCATCAAATATTCACATTTCACCCTGTCCATGGGATTTGGCATTGAACTAATGCTAGGACAACATATACATACATAATTATTGGAACTACAAAATTCTTGTGCATCTTCTGTGGTTTTTAGTGTGTCCCATGATAAAGTAGAGAACCAGATAGAAACAGATGGTCAAAGCCCAGAACATGCAAGCATTTACTCATCAGTTCAATTCTGTAATTTAACATTTGGCTTTAATGTCTTCATGCACAACACAAATTAACATATTTTATACTGGCATGGTGGAGTGAGCAGAACAGTCACCTCACAACAAGAAGGTCCTGGGTTCAATCAACAGACAGGGAGGACTGGTCCTTTCTGTGGGGAGTTTACATGTTCTCCCCATGTTGGAGTGGGTTTCCTCCGAGTGCTCCGGTTTCCTCCCAAAGTTGAAAGCAAAAGAAGTGTTTTGGAGATACAAGTTTCCCCTTAAATTTAAAGTGTTCTCCTATCCATAGAGGAATCTTACGGGACTTTAAGTAATCAAAAAACAATGGCGTATGGATTGGGGATGTCTATAAGCAAATTGCTGTCGCTTCAAAGCTCAATGGTGAAAAAGAGTTTGCATGTTCTCCCTGTGTCTGTGTGAGATTCATCTGGGTGTTCTGGTTTCCTCCCACAGTCCGAAAACATGCCAGTGAGGTGAATTGGATATACAAAACTGTCCAACACTGTGTTTGCTACAACCTTGTGTACTGATGAAACTGTGTGTAATGTCTCATGAATATGACTTTTAAATCCTAATAAACAAATTTAAACTACAAGTAAAGTCAGTAAAAGTTACATTATTCTCAACATAAATAAATGATTCCACACATTAAACCCATCAGCTATGGCAAAGGGTGGAATATTTGAGGGTAGAGGAAACACAAAAAACCCAACACACAGTGTATCCATGTCACCATGTCTCAAATACACCTTGTGCAGTAAATGCAACATGCCAAGTGTAATTGTACATTCTTAATTCATGTGGGAAAGCCGCCTAACAACAAGCATTTTTTAAAACTTGCCAATACTTTCTGCTTTTAGCTGTTGTTAGTATCTTTGGTGTCTGTATTTGAATTAAACAGACATTCTTACTGTGCAGTAATCATTTAGCAAATTTCAACTTTTCATAAATATTACATTCATTAAATCTCTGGATATAGCCTTTTAGCATTAAGCAGCAACCAACAAATACATCCATCCAAAACTGTAGACTGAGTTACTTAACTAAACCCAAAACCAATCCAATTAAAACACTAAATTATTTTAAAAGAAAAACTGACCAGTGTCCGTAAGCACCTTAAAGAGGGTCTCAGAATGGGCAAAATAAGCTAAACATCAGCGATTGCACAATGATATGCAAATGTTTTCAATGTCTCCACTCGTGTGTACTGGTAGCTTGTGTGGTCACTGTGTAATGCCACCAGTGCTGTTGACATGACTTATTTAACATTTATGTGCATTACCAAAATTTCGCACTTCAACCATCTGTCTGCTCAAAACTTTCCACTTCGGTGGGCATTGGGCTTCGCTCATCCCTCATCTACATACTTTCAAAATGAAAGGTAGACAGCAGAGCAGGCAAATTACTGTCATACAAGAAATTCATTATGTTTTACATATTAGTTGGGTAATTTTATGAACTATATAAAATATATTGATTGATTAATTAAACTGATAAAGACAAAATAAAATTACAAACTACAGCCAGATAGTTACAAATCTAATTATTATGTATTATGATGTCTGTCTATTAAACCAGTCAATTATTATTAGCTTTTATTACAGTTGTGTTAATTTCAACAGGCCCAACAGGCAATAGTAATTAAGTCAAAATTCATTCATTCATTCATTTGTTTGACCACATATGTACACTATTCAGGGTCTGAGAAGCAACAAAGAAAAAAAGCAAAGAAACATTACAAACATGCCATCAATTCCTTACAGAGCAAACACACACTGATTAGATTATTATACATGTTTTGAATAGACATGTTTTTGGAAGTATTTGTTGAACAGGTAGAAAGGCAAGTTGGACTAATAGCTGAATCATTTCAAAACTAATTCAGCTCCTCATGCATAAATAAAGTGGTTTGGTTGTGGTTGTTCACCCACCCGAAAAACATAAAGGAATTTAAAAAAGAGAAACAAAGAGCTGTAGATTAGAACACGTGAACATTTAGATACTTCACTTATACTAGGAATATGCACATTTGCATATTTGTCAATATGTGTCCTTTGACCTGATTTTTTTTGTTTACATTGGACAGCTAATTGTCGGAAAGTGTTGATCTTATACAAAGTGAAAGTGACCAAACACATACAAAACTACTCAAAAGGCTTTCTCAGACGAATATTTACATTCTTACTCTCCGTGCACGGTTTGCTCCCGTCGTGCGTATTGATCTAAGAGGGCTCAATAAATTAACATGAATATGCTCGACTGATCCGCACGAGGCCAGCAGTCAGAACGGCGGGAAGAGCAAATGATGGACCAAAATTTTAAAAAATGGGGGGCAAATAATATCCAAGATAAACGAGTTGCCAAAAGCAGTATAGAAAATAGAAGAACAAAAATCAGTTCTAGGCTGAATAAGTGATGCTCAGTGACGACCGTCAAAAAGGTGGTGGACCAAAAGAAGACTGGACAGCTGAATCCAACTGTTTGATGTTGGTGGATATTTAATAATTCGTGGACATTTCCAAAAACCTGATTTGTTTCTGTGTGCTAAATGTACAGAGTAAAGTAAAAGTGGTTTACCGTGTGGGGAGCGCAGAGCCAGCGGAGCTTTGAGGCGCCAGAAGTCGGGAGCAGCTCTTTGCAGCACTAACGGCACCGGCAGGGGAACGAACATGATCCGCCACTGGTGTTGGGTTTGCAGTTTCTTGTCTGGTTCTTCTTCTTATCCCGCGGTTTCTTCTTTGGTTTCACTTATGGGCAAAACTCTGTGTGTTACTTTTTGGTACATAGAATATTCGGGCGCGGTTTGGTGAGCAGCTTGTTTATTTTTGTTTTAAGCTTTTTTTGGTATTGTGCCTGGTTTGCATTGTGGTCGCGGTGTGTCCACTAGACCTTTGGGTTGAGAGAGCGCCGAGTCTCGGACAAACACGCAGACGGACAGCAGGGCTGAGATGACGTACGGTTTGGGGTTCTAATCGACCGTTACTCGGATTTGAATCGAAACAGGCTTTGATGTTTGTTTGAAGCAACCCGCTTCAACTCGAGCCGTTACCCCTTCTTCTCGGCTTGATCTACGGCACAGGTGTGCTACCACTTTTGTTTTGCTCGTATTAAATGTTATCAGGATAAATGTCTCTTCGGAAATACAAAACTACGTAAATCGATCGATATTTGACAGACTACAAAACAACTTAGAAATGTTTAGAAACGTTAAACGGAAATATTTGGTTATCTATTTGGTTTAAAGCTGCCCCGTGAACACGAAATTCACATGCACGGTAACAATCTTTGGCGAAATATACAGCTTGGGTGACAGATGTGGTGTCTTTAAATCGGTATGTAGATAAGGCCACGCCGTTTACTCATCCCACCTCACGGCCCCGTAGTCACAACCCGGCCGATCGATAAAGAAATAAACCGAATCACTGTGCCGTTCCTTTCATCTCTGTCTCTCTCTCTCCCACTCTCTCTCTCTAACACACACACACACACACACACGAACACATACACAAAACTAAACGAGAAGAAGGAGCACGGTACCCGTTCACATGGAAAAAGTCGTGGTTCGGTTCTGTCCCGCCATCCGTCGTGTGTTTGAGACAGCGCGTGATAAATGTCAGTGCGTATGTTTCCGCGCGCGCGCGTGTGTGCACGCGACCCTCGTTCTCTCCGGTTATGGTGGGATGCTCGCTCTGTCCGCTCGGCCCGCCTCCAGCAGTGTGAAAAACGCTCTGGTCGCCGTCGCCTGCAAGACACACTGAACAAACACTGCTCTCTCTCTCTCTCTCCCTCTCCCTCTCTCTCTCTCTCTCGACCTTCTCCAGTCCTTTCGTTCCCACCCCTCTCCCGGCTCCCCTTTTACTAATCCTATATTAGGGCTGCCTCTTGTCGGCATCGATCACTTGATTACTCTTCATTATGATGACTGCGATGATTGCGGTGATCCTCTAATCGATAGTCTTACACAACAGCCTAGACAGGACACCTAGCCTGATTATGCGCACCTTTTTCACACCTGCAGGTGCACATACGTGTGTACAGCCCGGCTTCACAGAATTGCACATATACACCAATTTTCCGTCGGCATGGGTGCTGGTGCCAAAGTATAGTACGAGAGAACGGTTCGGTGATTTCCACCCCTAAATTACTGTTTCTTGGCTTGGAGAAATCGGTGCTGTTCTGACCCCACAATCTTGCTTAAACATACAAACTTGTGACTATAGGCAGGGGTCCAAAACAAAAGAACTTGAGCAAAAACAGCTGCACTGAATCATTAAACCTAAAATTAAGTCCTTCAGTGTTCTGTTCTTTTAGTGTTGGTACAGTTCTAGTTCTGGCACAATTCCTTGAGCGCAATATGAACCAAAAGCATATAAATGAAGCACAGTACCTGATGTGAAAAGATGCCACTGCCAGGTAGACACAACCTTAGTACGTGCGTGGAGTCCACTATGGTGAATTGTCAAGTATACACATGACAAAACGGTTTAGTCACATAACCTGATGTGTGACCGCACCTTATGTGGAAAATGTGTGTGCACATAAACTGAAATCACAAAAAAATCCTAAAGGCCTAAGGTTCCTACTTAGGTCACATAATCCGATGATCAGATATGTTATTGCCACCTGCTGTGTAACAATTGTAAGCAATAAAGCAAACAAATCACTTGCATTTGGTCACAGACCCTTGTCCCTGACAATCTCTTAGTGGTGTCCACAAAAGCTGAAAAAGTAGAATTTTTAGAAATTCTCTCAAAGAAAGAAAGAAGCATATTCATGTTTTTCCCCAACTTCTGTTCCAGGTGATGGATAATCAACTTACGTAATATTTGGGCTTTCAAATCAGTGTAAATGCAGTTTTATTGACATTGACTTTCTTGCCTTGGTACTTTAGGGTACCCAAAAGTGTACTGTTGTGTCAGTTTTTTCCAGCATTGTGTATATACATCCTGAGACACAGTACACAGACACTACACCGTGTGAACCTCTTGAAACACTTACAGTTCTAAATCAATCACTGGGAAGCCGCCTTCGTTGTGTTTGGAAGTCCAGCAATAGAACATCTGACCTATCATTTGCCATCAGGGGAAACTGGATCCCTGTTACTTGCTGTTCAAGGACAGTTCCAAGGCACAGTCATATAAACATATCAAAAGTTGGCAATGCAATCATCTTTCTCATGCCAAATATAAATAAAGCCTGATGAAGGAAGATCTGGTTTAGAGGAAGGCACTAGACAGACCAACCACTGTCCACACTATTGAATGTTCAGATGCCACATACTGGGATGTGTTTGTCAGTGTCCTGCTGATGTCGTCTGAATATTTAACAAATTTTTACCAAAGGGGCCACGTGGACAATACAATAGGTAATTACAACTATAAAACTAAGTTATGTTGACTACAACCTTGATGCTCTGAACTCTAACAGCTGCCTATAATGTAGGGTTTATTAGGGGGAAGGGTGAGGACCAGAAGTGCTACAGTACCAGACAGTACTGAAAACCTGTTGTACCATTGTTCACAGCCAACTTCAATATCGTCCTTACTGTATGAATTGTCCTAACATACCCTAAACAACCCATCATTGTTCCTTACCCAAGGAAATCCCTGCCAGTGTGCGTATTATGGTGAAGTTATGTAAAAGTATCATTGGAAACTTCATCAGCTCCTCGGGGACCCAATGGACCTTCTGGCAGTTGTATACTACAGCCACTTTACAGATGCTGTCACTTGCTTTTTACAACCTGCATGCTAAGAGAGTTTATGCTAAAATTCTGTTTTTTGACCACAGTTTAATACTTATCAACTCCAAGCTAACATGTTAGAGAACCTAGGCATTTATCCACCCCTGTGTCACTGGATCTTCAACTACACACAAACCCTAAGCAGTGCAGGTAGGTAAACATGTCTCACTCACCCTCAGCATTAGTGTCCCAAGTGTTGTTTCCTGGCCCCCCGCTATACTCCTATGATGGTGTGGCAGTTCAAGCGCCACCAATTTTGTCAAGTTTGCCGATTATACTGTTGTGGTTGGCCTGATAATAAAGAGCAGGCATATCAGGTAGAGAGCAAACATTTGGAGGACTTGTGCCAGAATCACATCTCCTCCATAGTGTAAGCAAAACAAAGGAAATGTTAGTCGGCTGCCTGGA
>JAYDZF010000013.1:6936859-6955278 GCA_034509105.1 Microcambeva barbata
TAAGCTACACAAAAAGGGTTCAAGTCAAACTGGCCATAGGCTGTTTAGATGATCTAAAGCGGAATATCTCTTCAGTGTTCTACTGATTTATTTTTGTCCTGATGCCTGTTCGCACTCTTCATTAAACCAGTTAAAGGATCTTTTCCTCAAGATCAGGGAGCTTCCAGGAATCATTTCCTCGACTTTTGTCTCTAAGCATGTCTGTGATAAGATGAAATGTTTGGGTTGGCTTTTTGTTATGGTTGGATCTGAGCCCAGGCTTTCTTGGAACAATTTCTTTGTCAAGTTGCCAGTGCTGAGAGCTTTACACACTCTTGGGTCACTCTTGGGTGGTTGTTTCTATACTGGTCATTCAATATCTACCACATGGATTCGAGACTACAGATTGACAGACCACTTGTGGTGTACATATCACAGTGAAGCTATATATTGCCCATATAGCTCTGAGGTACTTTTGATACAGGTCTGGCTCTGTTCAGGTTTAGGTTAAGATGTTTAACCGGTTCTTCGTGTTTCCAATAATTTCCGACACAAAATACTGTTGTTGTATCACAGGTTTGGGTGTGTTCACGTAAGAAACTGTAACACAGATGCTCATATTTTCATCTGATCATAAGTTAATCTGATTTAATTTTAAGTTTGGGTGATACAGAGCAATGTAGAGTTTCTTTGTCAGTTTCACAACGTTTACTTTTTCAAGCAGCAGGTTCAGAACCTGAGCCGCAGAACCACCACATGTGACGTCAATACAGCTAAATAAACAAACATGTTGATCTTTTAGAGAGGATTTAGGATTATTTCACACAAATGGATGTTGTGGAAGTGTTGTTTTATCGCTCGATTTGAGCACTGAGCAAATTGTCTATTTGCACTGAGGGTCACAATGAAAGCGGGGGCAAAACGCTTGACATACAGTTCCCAACAGCTGGTGGAAATACATGTCTGTTCTTAACAAAACACCAAGGTGTCAACCTGCTTTTATCTGTAAAGACACAGGCACCATTAGTGAACATGCCAATTCTGGTGTTGTCTGGTGAATACCAATTGACCTGCTAAGCGCTGGGCTGTGCGCAAAGGTCCATTTAGAGAATACTAGGCCGTCACCCCACCCTCTTGGAGTTTAAAATACGCAAATCAGCTTGATTTTGGGGCATGTCAGTGTGTCTTTGCTATCATAATTATAGTATGCCTTACATGGATCAAAACATGCAAAATACATTTTACTAAGTCTTTTAATTATTAATGGGCATGTTTTGGGCATATCATGCAATGAACCAATTATCGTGTCACTTGCCATTCTAAGAGCCAGGTGCGGTCTGATTTTGGCGGATTGCTATTTACACGGCACAGCCACATGGATGTTTCCAGCACTTGTCAGCAGAGGAAATTGCTATTTTCAAAGTGTTAAAAGTGATCCAGGCAGTTTGAAAAACTCTTAAAGTGAAAAATAAAGCTTAACGTGGCTTGTACTAAAATGAGTGATGAATTTGGGTGATACAGATCAATGTAGAGTTTCTGTGTCATAGTTTTAGAACATTCAGCTGCAATGACCGTTGCTATTTCAATGACGCACACGCAAGTTGTGGGAATAGACTGTTTGCTGGGTGTAAGATCGCCCCTCAGAGTGTTTACTTACTTTAGTGGGTACATCCTTAGAGCCACATCCATGCCTGGGCAGTAAGAAAGAAAGGCAGCCAGAGCTGTCTCCTCAAACAGGCCAAAGATCAGGATCTTATTCCTGTAATATGGTGAAAACCCTTAATCCAGTATGAAGTAAGTAACAAAAAAATTAGCATTAAAAAGTTGTTTGCATTTTTCAAAAAAAAGGTACTGCTTAAGACAAAAACCTTTCCTCACGTCATCCAACATGTGCTTCCGAGAAGTATACTCTCTAAATTCTTAGATATCCTAAATGCTGCCTACTAAAATGCCTTATTTCAAAGCTATAAACTGGCAGAAAACATTTACATTATTAATGTAAAATAATTCTGATTTTTAATTTGTATGAATGTGTCCAAGTGTCATTTTTGAGTGAAGTCAATTTACGTTCTGATTCTGACAAAAAATAAAAGGCCATGGATAAACTTCTGTCAGAATTTTAGTAAAGGTATTCAAAACATTTGACCCCACAAAAATGAACCACAAGCTGAGAAGACACTAAAATTGGACCAGAGTAATAAGAGAAGAGCATGCTGAACAAAAAAACAAGACCACGCCAGGAGAGAAAACAAGAAGATACTGACTTCATGCCCTGCTGGAACACAGAATTGCGACGGGTCTTGCAGATGATGACATCAGCCCACTGCACCACCACAATGCTAACGAAGAAAGACGTGTGGCAAGTGAACTCAACTATCTTCCTCTGCTCATAGGTCTAAATAAATATAAAGTTGTTAAAAAGAAGTGTTAAAGTCCACAACACAAATGTTCATACATTTTAAACATTTTTAACAAATATCAAAACCTAGTTTTCGGCTTTCACTAAAGAAATCTTCAGAGGGTGCACTTTGATTATTGTGTTATATTCAACAGCATGTTCTATCTAATTTAAGTGAGAGATAAATAGATTGATAGACTGATTATATCAAGTTAGATAGAATATATCAGTGACTAACCCATTGCTGACCATAGCTGTCCTCCAGGTCATTGTTGGAACGATCATCCCAGTTAAGTCTAATGCCCACCAGCCTGGATGGCAAGAATCCATTCTCAGCCATGATCACAAAATAGGCAAAAAAGCCACCCAGAGCCTGAATCATCCCTAAAGAGACAGACAGAAAGATAATTTTAAAACAATTCAAAACATCTGTACATGAAAACCAGATCAAGTTAAGTATTGATTACAAATTCCAAAAAAAGCTGGGACGTTTAAAGCTGTTGGGAAAAATATGTTAATTGTTTTGTAACATCTTCCAGACTTAATTTCATGTGTATTGGCATATCTTGAATACTACGAGTCATGTGCTGCTTTTAGATACCTGTTAGCCTGCTTCACATTACCTGGTTATATTTAAATCATGTTTAGATACAACATGTCTGACATTAATCATGCCTGGGTGTGGTTATTAAAATGGAACCCAATTATCAAATACATTTCTCATTGACAGCTCAAGAGCCTTGAGACTGTAAGACACCTAATGCCTTACAAATAGTTTGGGTAATTACTACAAGGATAATTATCGTTGTGCATTGAACAGCTGTTTAAAAATAATGTAAATAATGTAAAATAAAAGGTATGTGAAATTATTTGAAATCATTGTGGTGAATATTTAATTCACATCTGATCAATAACATTTAATTACTAAAAATTGTTATTAGACAACCGAGCATCTTCACTTTCTTGACAAAAAAAAACACTGCTCTGAAACAATGTAAAATAATTCACTATTCATCTAAAATGGATGGTGTGATGGGTTATTGTTCAATAATGTGCTTAAACCATGACTCTTAATTGAGTGTTGAAAGTAGTGACATCCTAACCGATCTGTCCATATGCAATGCTGATGAGACGCTCATTGACCAGCTTGTCCCTCAGAGGATTGCGTGGCTGGCGCTTCATGATGTCACTCTCAGCTGCTTCATAGGCCAAAGAGATTGCAGGCACCTAGGAAAAAAGTAGGCATAAATTGAGTATAAATGTTTAGTACAATATGCTTGTGATGGATTGAATTTAAAGACTCCACATATTTTGTGCAGATTAATCAGAATTTCATTTCATATGTTCAATGTACTCCAAAATTTTTCAGACAAAGGCACATTTTTTTCTTGATATCCCCCTTGGTAATACTTTTGAATAAAACTGGTTTCACCCTAGTAAAATTACAACACCTTTGGACCCCTTTATTCTAGAGCACTGTTATGTTTGGGACATAGCAATAATAAGCACTTCAAAGGAGCGATGTTTAGTACTTGCATATGTCTACAACTAAGTCTGTGAGTCATAATCACAGGTGTATCTTCATATATTTGCCAGTAATGCTTTACCAAGCCACTAACGCAGTTGTCTTCAGCTTGTGATTGTTTTGGGGCCTTGTTCCCTGGAGTGTTATTTTTAGCAAGTGGAACCCATGCTCGGTAAGACCTAATGCTAAGGCAGCACAGGTAGGTTTTCTAAATTAAAATAGTTCTTGAATAGGCAATCCAGTTACTAGATTTGAGTTTTCTTTTAATTCTCTCATTGTATAATGAAGCAAATTATGTGTACCCGTGGGAGCTATAAATGCTCAAACCATGATACCCTGACAACCATGGTTTATAGATGATGTGGTATACTATGGATTGTGGGTTATTCTTTATTTTCTTCACACTGTGTCATGATAATCTTGGCACTTTACAATACCCCACTCCTCCATGTGGGGTATGGCTGGAAAAAACTGTTGACACAAGGTAGTCTGGGTAATTGGGTTCATGCTACTAAGTCCAAATATATTGAAGCAGCCATGGCTAGAGTGGTGGTTAGTGAACTTGGCTTGTGATCAAAAGATTGCTTGTTTGAATCCCAGAACCGACAAGGTTACGACTGAAGTGACCATGAGCAAGGAACCCAACCCCTAACTGCTCCTAGGGCCGTGGCTAGGTCTACCCACTTCTCCAGGCACGTGTGCTCACTGCCCCTGTAGTGTTCATAAGTTTTTATTATGTATGTTGCACAGCATGGATTAAAATTAAATGCAGAGGACAAGTTACACTGCACAGTAGTGAAAAGATTTATTCTAAATTCAGAAAAAATTATAAACCTGATACCTACAAGTTGCAGAATCTATGCTGACCATCTAATTGCAAGTTTTGGATGTGTTTTTTTATTGGTGTGTCTCGTACCATGTCAGTGCCAAGGTCAATGCAGAGGATGGTGATGGTACCAAGAGGAAGAGGAATGTTGACCAGGATGAAGAACAGGAAAGGAGTAATTTCAGGAATGTTGCTAGTCAAAGTGTAGGCAATTGACTTTTTCAGGTTGTCGAAGATAAGACGCCCTGCATGTAAAGAAACACACACACACACACACACACACACACACACACACACACACACACACACACACACACACACACACATGCTTTTAATTTGTCTTCTTGATGATTTGGCGCCCATGGTGCCATTATACAAGCTTACCTTTGTTTTCGTTCTTTTTTGTTAACTAACACATTTTGTTCATTGGCAAATCCCCCTGTTCATGTCCAGCTCTTTAGCATCTGTAGAACGGCCCTTGGTAGGAACTGGGGTGAGATCTACTATGTCAGTCGACTGAACATTTCAATCTACTCTTTAAGATCAGCCTCTTAGTTTAAAAAAAGTGTTTAATTTTCTAAATTGATCATCAGCATTACAGCACAATTGACTGAAGAAGTAAAACATTTATTCCCACCACTTTTTCACCTGATGATTTGTGCTGAATGGTGTCAGTCACGTTTGTGTAGTCTGGACAATCACTGCTGATGACAAAACTCCAGCTTCCAAGTATCACAGCATTTTATGTGGAAAAATGCTGATTTACACAAACAAGTTGACCCAAAAATGTTTGGAACACTGTCCAGAATAGGTCCCTACATTCATATAAATGAATTAATGAATGAAACAGTGTCTGCAGTGTTCTCGACCAAATCAAATTGTTTTGGTTTTATAAGAGTGCAGGTTACAAAAGGGAAACTAAAAGGCAAAAACGTAATTTATTTAGGTTGGCTGAGGCATAGTTATTGTTAAATATGGCAAACTAAAGGAACATTGGTCACATTTCCTGTCAATCATGTTGACCTGTTTGTCCACTAGGCAACTGACCCGTAGATCGCAATAGACTTATCGACACCCTTGACTTTGGTGTTTTCATTAACATTTGTTTCAGTCATTCTGGTCTTGTTTGTCTGAATTAATTGATTTATGCCTTGTACTTTTTTTATTATGTAGATGATTCTGAATTCAATCCCTAGGTGGGGCAGTCCAGGACCTTTCTGTGCAAGGTTTGCATGTTCTCCTCGTGTCCATGTGGGTTTCCTCCGGACACTTCGGTTTCCTCATACATGCCACTAGGTTCATGGGAGACTAAATTGTAAAGCGGTGCATTGTAATGCCTGTACCAAGGCTGGATAAGGTTGTGTTAGGAAAGGTATTCAGCATAAAAACTGCCAAGTTGGTGGCACAGAGCAGCCAAAAGAACTAACAAACATGCATACATCTTTTCACCTGCATGAGGCGAGTTCATATGGGTTTCAGTCTGGCACAGGAGTTGTCACCAAGTGATCGGGGAACGCTATTATTCCTCACTTCTGATGCACCTACCATCGATCTGCCAGCAGAAGTCATAACTACATCAGTTATGTAGAATCCCCTATAGTATTTAACACTGACAGATGAGCCAATTGTTGACTGTGTAGGCACCAAAAGCATAGCTGAGATTCAAACTTTTGTGGTCGATATATTTTAACGTCTTTTTTGAAGGATTGTCTTAATGAATATAAATTGAGTTGAGTAAATCTGAGAAATGCCAACGCTGATGGCCCGTTTCAAGTGAAAACTGACTTACTCACCTTCTTCCACACCGGTTACGATAGAAGCAAAGTTGTCATCTAGCAAGATCATGTCAGCTGCCTGCTTAGAAACATCTGAACCTGAGATTCCCATGGCTACACCAATGTCTGCTTTCTTTAAGGCTGGTGAGTCATTTACACCATCACCAGTCACAGCTACAATGGCACCCTGAAAATAGATTGATTATATATATATATATATATATCTTCTGGACTCCAGGACAGTCTGTTGTGCAATGTGGCGTTGGTGGATGGAACAAGACATGATGTCCCAGATGTGCTTGATTGGATTCAGGTCTGGGGAACGGACAGGCCAGTCTATAGCATCAATGCCTTCATCATGCAGGGACAACTGACACACTTCACCCACATGAGGTCTATTGTCATGCCTAAGGAACCCAGGGCCCACTGCATCAACATATGATCTGACAATGGGTCTGAGGATCTCATCCTGGTACCTAATGGTCATCAGGGTACCTCTGGCTAGCAAATGGAGTGCTGTACAGCCTTCCAACAAAATTCCTCACCACACCATCACTGATCCACTGCCAAACCGTTCATGTTAGAGGATGTTCCAGGCAGCAGAATGTATTTTTTAATATAAGATAATGCTTTATTAGTCCCTCAATGGGGAAATTCACACATGCCCACACACACACACACACACACACACACACACACACATTTGCACATTTAACCTGGCTTTACTCCATTGCACACTTATCTGTTGCTGTATTTTTGTGTCAAGAGTTTTATTGGTTATTCTGTATTTATATCTTGTATTCCAGAATTTTCATGATTTGTATTGAGTGGGATTTGGATTGCTGCGATTGTGCTTGTGTCTGTCTCTCTGAGCACCTGTCTCTGGCAGCCCTCTACGATGATGAGCTTTTGTTGAGGGGAGGTCCTGGCGAAGACGATTTCCGTGTGGTTCTTTAGTACCTCGTCCATCTGGTCCTGAGTCAGATCCTTTAAGTCTGAGCCATGAATTACACATGCTTTGGCATCCCTGATAACCAACAGTACATATTGGTAAATGTGCACATTTGTTATTAAAATACAATTACTCTGTAAATTAATTATATACAGTTGTAGAAAAAAGAAACAACTTCAATACGATCAGTTTCCTTTAGTTTACAGTTCATGGGTGTGTGTTTCACCAAAATGAGTAGCATTGTTTTAATCTATAAACTACAATAAGAATTAGAATAGAATGAAACAATGCTGCTCAAGTGGTCTCTTATTTTTTCCACAACTGTATATTGCATTTGTTACAAACTATTCATAATACAAAGATAAAAATAAATAATTTAATTGCAATATTTTTTGCTTGGGATCAGCACAGAGAGCAGACTAAGTCAACCTCCAAATGGTTACACAAATGCATTTGAGTAGGCTCAAGGGCCCAACAGCAGTAACCTGGCAGTTTGAACCAGTGACCTTCAGATTACTAGTCAAGTACCTTAACTACTAGGCTATGGCAACCCGAGTAATTTTGGGTTGTGAGTTAGAAGCATGTGCCAAAAGATGGCAAATATGCAATAACAGTATGCTTTTATTAAGAATGCACATACTGTACCTTAAAAGTGGAAAAATGATACATCATATTTTGTTTTTCTCTTTCAGTAGTGAAAATCATGTAGCTCTACATTATACACTCTACACCGTCTATAATAATGAATAATAACAGTAATATTACCAATAGTGAATAATACCATACCTGGGGTTAACTTGGCTAACAGGGATGTTTAGACGGGCTGCAATGTCTTCAACTGTCTCATTTCCCTCAGAGATGATGCCCACTCCCTTGGCGATTGCCTTGGCTGTGATTGGGTGATCACCGGTCACCATGATGACCTTGATTCCAGCCGATCTGCATTTGCCCACAGCATCAGGAACTGCAGCACGAGGGGGGTCGATCATTGACATCAGACCCACAAAGCAAAGGTTGTCTATTTGAAAGTTCACATCATCTGTATCAAAGGCAAAACCTTTGGGGTACTGGTCCTCAGGCAAAAACAAGTGGCAAAAACCTTTAAGACAAAATGAAAGGTGTTTATCCATCTGTTCACTGTTGCACTAATTGTAACGTCTGCTCCCTATTTATACCTGTGATCATCAAATCTGGGCTCATTAGAAGCTATTTTGATTAATATGAGATTAAGTAATATATCGTCTGATTAAGCATTTTTAGCATGTTTTTCACTTTTTTTATGTGTGGATTTAATTCTCTGTTGGTAAACGTTAATATCAAGGCGACAAATAAATAGAATGAAAAAAATCACAAAATTTCTGTAACAATTTCTCCATTGGTTGCTACAGCTGTCCATCAAAAACTTCTCCCTTCCTTCCATTATGGTCCTTTTTGTTTCTAAGAGGACACATCATTCTCATACTATATTTTATAATTCTATTTCTTAATGTGGAATTAACACTACATTTGAGTTAAGTTGAGCTGAAAGAGAAGAAACTTCTGCTTCTGTATAAGCACCTTGCTCTCTAAAATAGGAGATTATAATAAAAGTTTGCATTCATATGAGCTTTTCTTATTATGTTTACTATTCATTTGCATGAATATTTACTATTAACCTAACTGTTAACTGTGATTTGCCAGCAAATTTACCAAAAACTAAATAGTTATTGTTATGTTTTGAGTGAACTGTGTTTTCACACTAGAAATCTTTGTTTTTCTTCTGATGAGTGATGTGCAGTGGTAAATGTACCACATCGTATCAAAATTGTGCTATTTGTTGTTTGTTTACATTGTTAACGTGAGTCAGCGATGATATTTTTATGTATGCTTTAATACACCGGCAAGTACATTTTGACACCCAACCATTTTTCAGATTAACCGCAGTGTGCAGCATGAACAGCAGCTAGATGAGTTGGGGGGGACTCAATAAGGGCTTGATAGGTAGTATCTGTAGCCATGCTGACTGCAGTGCATTCCACGGCTGCTGAACAATTTGTGTATGAGAGTAAACACGATCATCAAGGTGCCTGCACAGTTTAACGTGAATATCGTTTGGTTCAAGTATATGGAATTTAGCATGTGTAAATGTTTTGACCAAATCTGGAAATGAATTAAGATTAAGATGGATCGCATGGGTAAAAACTTGTGGATAAACCTTGCTTAAAATATTACATTTAAATGCTACAACCAAACATGATGATTGAGGTGATCTTGGTCATGCTCCTCCAACCAATGCCTCTCCAACATGTAAAAGCATTTAAATTTAAACATACGATATTAAAATGAAGTTTAAACATCTTTGTTCACCGACCCAGGACTCTCTCCCCCAGTCCTCCCAGTTCCAGATAGGCATTTTGAAAGGCCTCCTTCATTTCCTCGTCCATAGGCTGCTCTTTGCCATGCATCATGATGGTGGTGCAACGTTCCAAAATACGTTCTGGTGCCCCCTTCATCACCAGCAAATAAGGGCTATCATTAGGGTCCTCAGTCTCATGCACAGAAAGCTAAAAAAGATGCAAAATATTAGTGTTAAGAATCAATCATATGAGCTGTACTGTGTGCATTTAAGCTTTGTCAATATTCAAACAACACTATCCTAAGTTTCCTCGTTAGAAAAAGAAAGTAAAAGAAAGTATTTCTTGTAAACTTATGCCAAAATCTTTGATTCATTTTTTGTGTTGAAAAACATATAGCACCCGCACCCCTGAGGTTTAAAGAGAAATAGTATTAATTTTAAATGAGTCACTGATTCAAAAGATTTAATTTGTACCTCCCTTACCTCCCTACAAAATATCATTACACATGTTTCTGTCAGTGATGGAAATGGTAGTCTGGTCAGATGTGGTCTAACAGATATCCATTAAATAATTTATCAAATGACATTTTAAACATTTTAATTTTTGTTCCGTTAGATGTCTTTATTTTTTATATTATAATATTGTTATATTACACATGATTTCTTTTTACATTTCTATATTTACATTTTATATTTGTTCTATATTAATATCTTACATTTTTCTTATTCTTATGAGAATAAGCAGAGCTGCTTTATTTATATTTAGGGATTGTGAAATTGTATAACCAGGAAAATATTGTTTCAAGTGTTGAGGTGCTGGGTGTTCACAGTTATGAGGATTGGATGCTGTATTTACTATGGGAGTGGAAATTGCTCCCATATAAGGAAATCAAACGTAAAACTATTGTCAAACTTGAGGCTGGGAACAATCCTTTGTTAATAAAACTTATAGAACCTTTAAATTCAACTTATCCCAATTAAATTGTTTTCGTTTGCTGACTTTGAACCCCAGTTGATCTGTTTTTATTATTGTTATTTTACATTAATACAATTGGTTTGCTTATTTTTCTTTGCTTTAGCTTTCTAATATTTTCTCCAAATTCATTAACTAATTTATTCATGCTTTCTTTTCTTTTCCTTAAAACATGTACCCACTGTTGTATCACTGAACAAAGGTCTGAGTGGGCTTTTCATGCAGAGCCCAGCAGGTGTGTTTAATAAGCTGTGATTAGCCATAATAAGCCCTTGGAGGTTGGGTTCTGGTGGTATGGACCGACCTCCTACACCTACATTGTCATGTTATTGTGTGATGTCTGGGAAAACTTGAAATTGCTGCTGCAACACCATAATTGCCCTTCTGGGATCAATAAAGTATGTCTGTCTGTCTATCCATCTAAACATCATCAAACACTTCGGACTGCTTTACACAAGGCACCGATCTGGCCAAGGTTCTAAAAGAATTTCTGCAGCACTCAAGGCTTCTAAGAGCACAGTGACCTCCATAATCATTAAATGAAAGAAGTTTGGGACGACCAGAACTCTTCCTAGACCCGTCCGTCCGGCCAAACTGAGCAATTGTGGGAGAAAAGCCTTGGTGAGAGACTTAAAGAAGAAGCCAAAGATCACTGTGGCTGAGCTCCAGAGATGCAGTAGGGAGATGGGAAAAATTTCCACAAATCAATTAGCACTGCAGCCCTCCATCAGTCAGGGCTTTATGGCAGAGTGGCCTGATGGAAGCCACTCCTCAGTGCAAGATGTAAGGGTTCCTACAGAGTGCCCCAAACCAGGGCACTAAATAACAAACCCAGTAATAAGGGTTGATGGGTTGCAGCTGGGGTGATGTTATTTAGGCACAGCCTTGACGCACATGCGGCATCACACCTTCACCATTTTAACCGTTTCAGTTATGCGTCCATTCGAAATTTAGTGTCCATAGTTGGTTCTCGCAGCAGGGATGGACGGTATCACCCAGGCACATTTAGAGTGGTTGGGTGGGTATGGCTTGGAGGCCTGAGGTAACTTAGATACCGGTAGGGAGAGATCTTTGTGTTCGGTCCACCACGGCGTCGTGTCGGGTTAGTTCACGTTGCTTGCTCGAAGATAAACTTGTTAACTGCATGAATAGCGCAATGGTTTGTTACAGGTCTTTCAACCCAGCGACCAGGGTTTGAGACTAACTTTAACTATGCTTTTGTTTTTTCCTCTTTTTTTCAGTTTTCTTCACGGTGGATGATTACCAGGCCACCATGTTCCGGTGTGGCAACTCGGTAGCATGACCGGATCAGACACTGGGGTTCACACCTCAAAGAATTGGCCCAATGAGTAGCGGAACTTGCTCGGTCTAGCCCATATCAGGTGTTGGGCCATCTGGCCCATATCTACACCTGAGTGCTTTTAGGGCAAAGCCAAAAGGTGTAGAGGTTTTTTACTCCAGTGTGCGCTCGTGTTTGAACAGCAAGCATCTCGTCTCTCATTCCTCCAAGAGAGCTAAGGGGCCATTTATGGTCTCTCTGCTGTCTGGGAGGGCCCTTGACTGGGCAACAGGACTCTAGAAACAGAATGCACCAGAGTGTTCCACAGAGCGGTTGTTCAGCCAGGCACTGAAGGAGACCTTTTACCACCCCGCGGGGGCCAGTGATGCGGGTCATGGTTACCGGAGTTGACGCAGGGTAAGCGCTCCGTTGCTGACCTTGTGATTGATTTCCAGACTTTGGCAGCCGAGTGTGGATGGGACGCGCAGTCTTTGCTCGCCATATTAGATCGTTGGCTCAGCGAGAGGGTCAAGGACAAACTAGCCACGCGGGACACATCTACTTCAGGCCTTTTACCAACTGGCCACCCATATCGATACGCGTCTTCGCCAATGGGCCAGGGAACGAGCAATGCACCCCTCCTTCAATAAGCCCTGGGAGGGCCCCAAGCCGGACAAGGTCAATACCAATGACCAAGATCCTCAGCCCATGCAGTTAGGTGGGTCCAGGGGCCATTCCACCTCATGGCTGTCGTTAAACTAATGGCTGGCTGTCAGGACAGGGAGACAACAGTGCACTTTAATCCAGTCCCTGCTAATGGCTTATTTCTCTCCGCCCTTCACTGGGGATCTGGCACCTGCATTATTATGGTATACATTGATTCAGGGGCAGTGGACAGTTTTGTGTAGATATTAAAACTGAGTGTCTACTGGCTCCTATCCCTGTGTACGCAGTCGATGGCAGGGCGGTAGCGGGCGGTCTGGTAACACTCAAGACCCAGCCTATCACGCTTTGGCTGGGCTGTCACGAGGAGCGCATAATGTTTCTGGTCACCCAAGTCCCCCACCTCCAGGTGGTCCTGGGCTTTTCATGGCTCATGAGGCATAACTCTCAGATCTATTGGGAGACGGGGTCTTTTTGTATTTGGGGAACACGGTGCAAGGAAGCCTATTTGATACCAGTTGGTACTAGTCGCGCTCCATCACACTCCATGGTGAGGGCTCCAGACTTGACCGATGTTCCGTTGGTCTATCACAACTTTGGGGAAGTTTTCAGCAAGTCCCGATCAAAGGACTTGCCTCCCCACCGACCTTTCGATTGTGCCATTAATTTATTACCAGGCACCACCCGAACCCAGAGGCTGTTTGTTTTCTCTTTCATGGCCCGAGATGGAGGCTATAGAGGAGTATGTTTGAGAGGCACATCAGCAGGGGTTCATTCGTACCTCATCCTGCCGGAAGGAGTGGGATTTTTCTTTGTTGGAAATAAGGATAGGACCCTTCGACCATGCATTGACTATCAGGGTCTTAATGCTATTATGGTCAAGGACCGATATCCTCTGCCATTGATGGCCACAGCCTTCAAAACCCTCCAGAAGGCCTCGGTCTTCTCGAAACTTGACCTCTGCAGTGCTTATAATCTCATCCGTATCCGTGAGGACAAATGGAAGACAGCGTTTATCACACCTACTCGACATTACAAATATCTCGTGATGCCATTTGGGCTAATTAACACACACGCTGTGTTTCAGAGATTCATTAACGAGGTCTTGCGGGAGGCCCTGGGCAAATACGCCTATGTTTACCTCGACGACATCCTAATTTTGAGTCAAACCACAGAGGAACAGCTCCTCTTACAGCACCGCCTGTTTGTTAAGACAGAGAAGTCAGTCTTTCATACCCCAACCGTTTCCTTTCTGGGGTTTATCGTATCTCTCAGATCACTACTGCTGGATCTGGCCAAGATGGAGGAAACTTGACCTACCCCTAACTCGGTCTGCCACGTCCAGAGGTTCCTAGGTTTTGCCAACTTTTTTAGGGGGTTCATTACAAACTTCAGCTCAGTAGCCCCCCCCAACTGACCTTATGGGCAAAGGGCCGTTCCAATGGACCATCCAGGCCCAGAATGCATTTGAGCGACTCAAGAGTCTGCTAATCCCCGCTCCTGTTCTGCAGCTACCTGACCCGGAGGAACCCTTTATTGTCAAAGTAGACGCTTCCAATGTTGGGGTAGGGACTGTACTTTCTCAGCGTAGGGCCTCGGACAAGACGCTGCATCCATGTGCGTTCTTTTCCCACCGACTCACCCCGGCAGAACGTAATTATCCAATAGGGGACTGCTAGGAGTTAAGCTAGCGCTGGAAGCGCTGGCACCATTGGCTCAAAGGGGCAAAGCATCCATTTCTAGTCTGGACAGACCACAAAAACCTACCATTTATCCAGGAAGCTAAACGGGTGAACTCACGGCAGGCCCGGTGGTCCCTGTTCTTCGGGCGGTTAAATTTCACCTTAAGATACCGCCTGGGCTCGAAGAATGTCAAGCCAGACTCTCTTTCTCGGCTGTGGGAACACAGAGCCTGAACCCATCATCCCCACCAGCCAAACTGCTGCACCCATTTTGTGGGGTATAACAAGAGTGGTTAGGGAGGCCCACGCATGCGAACCCAATACAGGAGGAGGGGGGATAAATTATTCTGGGCTGAGTTTGCCCACAACACCCTGCACCACTCAGCCTTGGGTATGTCGCCGTTTGAGGCCCTGATTGGGTACCCCCCCCTCTTCCCTGAACAGGAACCGGAGGTCTCGGTCCCCACGGTGCGACACCACATCCGCCGCTGCCGCGCTGCCTGGCAGAAAGCCAAGCAGGCTCTCCAGGCCACCCAGCGCACTATGAAACGCATTGCAGACCGCAGGCGCCAGCCAGCTAGGACATTTCACCCGGGACAAAGGGTGCTCCTGTCCACCCGGGATCTGCCTATGCGAGGCACCCCTCATAAATTGGCACCCAAGTATCTAGGGCCATTGAAGGTGGAAAAACGTATTAACCCAGTCACATGCAGACTTCACTTACCTGCCAGAATGATAGTGCACCCAACTTTCCATGTCTCCCAACTCCGCCCATTTGCTTGTGAGGGAGCCACCTCACCGATACAACCACCCACCCCTCGCATCATTCAGGTAGCTCTGGTGTTCACTGCCAGACGCCTACTAGATAGCAGGAAGGTACAGGGTAGAACTCAATACCTTGTGGACCGGGTGCAAACAGGGTGTATGTGCAATTCACTGCTATGTACGTCTGACTGTTGACGTCGGCCTAGTTTTTTTCAGTGGCGCACCTGGGTTTTCTGTTGCCAAGATAGTAATATGCCAGTAATTCGTCTGAACACCTTATTTTGAGACTCAGTGTAAATATATTTGCCCATCCGCTTCAATTTTAACAGGTGCAAGGCATGAAAATGGACTGTTGGCACGGTGTAATATAAAAATGATCATCACAACACACATTGTGCAGGGTTTAAGATGAAGCCCATAATGTACTAGACATATGATTTATTTATTTATTATTTAGTTCTTAGACATTAAGTGATTACTGACCTGGTATTTATTGGTGGAGTTAAATGGGATCTCTGCCACCTTCTTGTACTTATCCCTCATTGTTTTGACGGGGCCACATGAAAGCTCGATACACTTCAACAGTGCAGACTCAGAGGCATCACCTGCCACATCCCGCTTTAAGATTGGCAAAGACTCCTGACCTGCCTTAAACACTGCCCTATTACAGAGTGTGGCCACACGGGCCAACGACACCCATGTAACTGATGTCTTATCAAAAGATGTACCTGAAACAAAAGGACATACATTGCTACTTAATATTCTTTAAGGTGCTGTGAGTAACTAACAAAAACCTTTGTCCCCTAATACAGTGGAACCTAGAATTACGAATTGTTTACCATATAAACGTTTTGTGTTGCAACCATATTAATTTAACTTAACAAATATAAACAACTTTTTAAAGATATGTTATGATAACAAAGCATTCATGGTCTTACCCGATTGGTCCTCGGTGGTGTCTGCCTCATGAATCTGATTGTCGAACCACATGTGGGCGACAGTCATGCGGTTCTGGGTAAGAGTGCCAGTTTTATCAGAGCAGATAGTGGAAGTGGAACCCAAAGTTTCTACAGCTTCAAGGTTCTTTACCAGGCAGTTCTTACGAGCCATACGCTTAGCTGTAAGGGTCAGACACACCTGAGAGACAGCCAGAGATGTAAACAGAGAGACAGAAAGAGGACCAGTGTAGTACGAGTGGATAGTTCAAACAGTAGGGTAGAACCAGGAACAAAGAAAAAACAAAAAAAGAAAGAGATAGATATTGTAATTGTTGGAAAGATGTATAAAAATGGTGGGAAAGACAAAACAAATGTATAAAAGGAGAAAAAAGAAAGAAAAAAAACCATTAGTGACATATTCCAAGTAAAGTGACAGTGCTGTTAAGTGCATACGCTGAAAACAAGGTCTATTAAAAGCTTTGAACTGTTAGCTCAGTCATAGCTTGGCAGCACTATCAGCAGGCAAAAGCAAATCCAGAAAAGCACAGCCAAGCCAAGCCAAGCACCAGCCTAAAATTACAAATATCTAATAAATTATTAGTACAAGCACAGTAAAAATCCTAGTGTAATACTTTTTCAGCTTTACACATTAGCCTAGGCCTTCAACACTGAGAGTCTGAAAAAGAGCACAAGAGAGAAAGAGAGAGAACGCAAGAGACAGGGAGAGGAAGAGAAACAAAGACAGTAGTAGTCACAATCACAAAAAAACTCATAAACACAGAGGACTGAAAAGAAGGTATATTTCACATCAATCACAGCGATTTCAAAGACACAAGCTATTACAGGCATGACAAGAACACACCAACAATACCAAAGCTGTCAAAGACAACAAGACTTTAAAGCATATACACAGAAACAGAGAGGAGCTCTAAACGAAATATGAATATTTAGTTCTGGTTAAGATTTTTGGCTTCCTGAAGCACAAAAACGCAAACAAATGATGTTTATTATTATTTATTAGGGTTGTGGATTTCCATCTAATTGAATATACTGCACTGCACTATTTAATAAACCATATGTTTGCAATTTAGTAAAATTACCTTTGCCCGGTCTCTGTCTACTGCAATTTTAATTGGACAGTTTGGAAAGGCACTATAAAACCGGAGGCCACTGGTTTAAGCCCACTATTGCCAGGTTGCTGCTATTGGGCTTGAGCAAGCTGAGCCTAACCAGTCAATTGTTCAGACTGTATACTGTAACTATATACAGTAACATGCTGAATTACCTGGGGGTTACATTCCAAGCCACGAATCACGAAGAAACCTTGAATTAATAATAAAACGCCTATGAATGCCTTTGTTTATAGTTTTGATCCAAAGCACATTACCCTTCAAAAATGTAAAGAAGAACACAGTATATTAGTTATTAGTGTTACTGTTGGGTCTCCATAGCTGTCTCTATAAAACTTTGTGTGTTTTGTGCTCTCCCACTGTCACTCTGTCCCATTGAATCGGTGAATGTATCACTGTTCTGGTTGAAAGATTGTTTCCACGAACTATCTTTTGTGAAGTTCCGAGGTAAAATCAATTCGTAGTGGGGAAATGAATGTATTGACCAGTGCGTCATAGTAATGCGTTGAGTACCTGGGTGAGTATGTGGCTAAGCGAAGGTTGTGATATTCCCATGGCTGACGCAACGACCGATTGAAATAATCTTGATGCCAATTTTTGTAATGTGGAGTTTAACATGTGCTGGGATGGAATGTGAACACTGAGTATGAGGTTACAGGTGATCTTTGATTTCGTCCAGTAATTGAAATATCATATGGCTGCTTAACCTCTAACGTTTGATTTCTGGTTCACTTAATTATATGAGTGAGTCTCACTGAACTCACTTTCTGGTTTACACCTGCTACACCTGATATTTATTTTGAAGCACAGAATTTCCACCGCAGGTAAGCAGCACACTCTTACTGGTGGTATTTGTAAATACTCTGAGATATAGAATTAAATGAAATATTTAAATGCGCGATATGACCTGGCTGTGGAGACAAGGTGCCACTACACTCTGTAGTCCTGACAGAGCTGCTCCCTAATCTTCCCCAAATTAAATCACTTAATTCCCAAGTTCAGCTCCCTCCCAGACCTTGACAAACTGCCCACCTACTCGGGGGGGAACAGAGAGCTGCACACTTGCAGAACTCTACACACACTAACAGCACTTTACACAAACACCTGCCACCAGGTGAGGGAGAGTGGCTAACCATGTCCCTCTCTCTCTCTCTCTCTCTCTCACACACACACACACACACACACACACACACACACAC
>JAYDZF010000013.1:6982738-6993838 GCA_034509105.1 Microcambeva barbata
CTTGTTGTACTAAACTCTGTAAAGCTGCTTTGCGACAATGTCTATTGTAAAAAGCGCTATACAAATAAATTGACCTGTTATGCGAAATTGACCTGTAAAACCTATATTGTAAATCATTTTTTACACACTACACAAAATCTACTAAAGGATTTATAAGAGAACCCAATCAACTGGTCGTTCCACAAAGTATATATTTTGGGCAAGATAAAAAACCCTCTGGTGAGAATAGCATCCAATCCAATAGTGAGGATACTCATTGTTCTTCAAAGAAGTCCTGTTTCAGCTGTGTGAAGACAGTAAGGACCACTGACCCATGGCAGTGTCAATCCCTGACTGGAGTGTAATGAAACTGCTTTTGGTTGATTGCTTTTTACTTGCTACGACAGCAACTAAAGGAAAAGCTGTATAACTTTTTTGAAGTCTTTGACCTAATTATGCTGACTGGGCAGAACAGATACTAAGTTACTAAGATTTTTTTTTCATTCAGATATTATATTAGTCCAACTGAAGCTAATAAAGAGTCAAATAAATATAATGGTAATATAATATAGTGCCTTCACAAAAATAGACCCCATCATTGCAAGTCCAAGCATAAACAGATATGGATAGTAAACTTGCGGACATTTATAATTTTGGATCTGAAATGAAAGAACTGAAGTCAACTTTAATGGAGATAGGGTAGGACATAACAAGAAACATGCAACACTAAATAGTGCAGATCCCTCAGGATGTTGATCTGGAAGTATCAACATATAAGCAAAGAGTGTGTCATAAACTGGTAGCAAAACACAACAGTGTAGTAGTCCATCCAAATGAACAAGAAATGGCTAGTAATACAGATGGAAAGAAAATGAAGAAAATGGGAGTTTCTCCTCTAAATGCCAAAATGGCATGTTAACCAGACTAGCGTAATCCTGACATTGAGTAAGACAGGGTGAGTCATACCATGTATAAATTATGTTTTGTGAAGGAATAGTTTATAACCCGATGGGGAAGTTATTACTTTGTCAAATTGTAGTCAAGTGCTACAAAAGCTAAATTCACAAATGCTACTTAAATTTTACTTGGCAATAAAGAAGATTTCTAGTGCAACCTTAGCTGGTTTAATTTTCCAAGTAGACATAGAGCTGCACAGCATGCTAGCATTTATTTCCATTTCTCTTCTCCCACTTTTCTCCTACACATAGCTTTTCCTGTGAAGTCAAGCTGTTCTTGTTAATCACCAATACCTTCTAAAGTGAGTTGAAATCTTTTCCTTCACGTACACACACAACTACAGTGAGAGAGAGAGGTGCACCATTAAATGACAAAGACCCCTTTGTTGAAATAATAATAACCATCACAGGCTTGACATATTATTGTACTCTATACTTTGCTACTATAAATGAAGAGCGTAGAAATGATTTGACAACAATGGAAGGACAAAGTGCTTGAGAAAGAGAGAGAAAAGGCTTGGTGAGAATACAGACAGAAAGCTTATAGCTGCCTTAAAATCCTTCCAACTAAGGTGTCTTAAAATTCAAATGGTATATTCAGAGTAGAAAGAGTGAGCTGTGCAACATGATGTTTAGTTTGGATAAAAGGTGTATTTATTTGCAAGTTCGGGCTCATCAGTGACGGTTAAGCATTTTTGGCACATGGAGTGAGATGTTATTTAAAATTCTAACGTGTTCTGCCACCTCATCCCATTTATTTGAAAGGCTCGATGTTAACTTTGTTACATTAGTAGTGAATCAAGATGTATTCACTGTCTAAGTAAAGCACTCGAATAACCTTACTTACAATCCAACAGCTTATTAGATTATTATTAATGGAATGCATAGAGGTCATGAAAACATAGATGATTGACGTCAATTGTTCTTAAGTGACAGTTCCCAGGGCTTTGTATAGTGTTCATTCATTTCAAATGGAGGTTTCTCATTTGTTGTCAATTTGTCCTTCTTTTAAATCAATGATGCAAAGTTAAATTCATTCTAGTTCTCTGGTACAGATACCTGCACACTTTCCTTTATTACTGGAAACCTTTTTGGCAAAGCGATACTTATGGCTGTTACATTAGAGCCTGCCTAGATGTGTGAGCTGATATATGGAGAAAAGTGCTCAGGACAGGTGAGACCAAAATTGAACTTTTCAGCCACCAAGGAAAACGCTATGTCTTGGGCAAAACCAACACATATCACCCCAATAGCACCATATGAAATATGAATGAAATATGGTGGTGGCAGCATAATGCTGTGGAAATGTTTTTCAGGAGCAGGTACTAGGAAAATGGTCCGAGTCAAGGGGAAATGGATGGTGTTAAACACAAGGATATTCATGAGCAACACCTGTTTAAGTCTGTCAATGATTTGAGACTGGGACTGAGGTTCACCTTCCAACAGGTCATGACCCAAAGTACTGCTAAAGCAACACTCGAATGGTTTAAGCAGAAACATGTAAATGTATTGGAATGGCCTAGTCAAAACACAAACCTTAAAGAATCTGTGGTCAGACTTCCAATTTACCAAACAACTTGAAGGAGCTTGAGCAGTTTTGCCTTGAGGAATGGATAAAAATCCCTGTAATTGCTGCAAAGGGGGGCTCTATAATGTATTGATTTTGGGGAGGGGGTGAAATATTAATGGGGGTGAATACATTTACAAGGCACCTTACAACAAGCATGGGCTAAATGAACTGGTGGGATAATGCTCTTGCCTTGATGTGTTTGGCTTGTTCTGGGATTATTTTTCTTTTCTATCTTGGTTAGGCAACCTGAAAATTGGGTTCACTTTCAATTCGTGCAGGTGTGAGAATGCCAATTTTAAGTGCCAAGCATCCCAGTGCCATTACATAAAGCCACACACAAAGCAAATTAAGGCATATCACGACAACCTGTAGACACAAACAAGCAACAGCAGCCCACACATCCACATAATACTAGACAATCATCTAAGCCAGAGGCGGCAATAAATCAAACTGTAACATTTACCAATATCACACTGCAATGCATAACAAGAGAAAGCTGTCTTCTCTTTATTTGTCTGTGTGCCTGCAGGGACGATCTGTTCAAGAATAATGAATGTAATTCCCTTTCAGAGATGCAGCTATGCTATACTGCTCACCAAGCCTGAGTGGCTTTATGTTTGATTCATCTGCCAGCCCACATAACAGATTAAAACACTTCTACATGCTGCACAGATTTATTTTATTGCCAAAATATACCTAAACACCTCTGTATTGAGCTATGTCTGCTCTGCACATGGCCGAATGAGTTAATGTGTGCACACCTGCAGCTTACAAGGTCAGTGTCAGCTGTGGGAATTTGTGGATAGAATCGCAGCTCTGTGACCAGGTGGGTTACAAAACACATTAAAAAAATATGGTTCACAGTTTCTGTCAGTGTATCTGTGGGGTTGTGATTTAATGGTTACTGCAGTGTGACAGGCTGGCTGTCTCAGCAAACACAGCCATTTCCCCCCTTTTATTTGCCATTGATTTCCAAACACAAAATGTATGTTCTATTTAAAGTGCTGATTTACTGATCTTAACAAGACCTGAAGAGTTTTATCTTGATCTCTCATACGGCCTACCACTGCAGTAATCTTGAATTTGAATAAATTTAGACTGTGGTCAAATGTTTCTATTGGACCGCGTCATTTCCACATCCAGCCAGAAAGGTTATAGGCTTGTTATTTATGCCTTCACCTCAATATATATTGCTATTTAATTTCCTTTTATTACAATAAGCAGGCATAAAATACTGATCACCCCTATTCCTTTTAATGTTTCTTAGAGTTTCTTTTTGTTTAGATTCTGTACACGTGCCAAAGTCTCAGTTCCAACAGTTCTGTAGACATCTGCAAGAGATAAATGGGCCAAAATCATTTACTGGCTCACATTGACTCTTATTTGAACAAGAACACCATTTCTGCCCAGCTGGAGCCTTTATCCACAGTCGCAGTAAGCCAGACCAGGGGGCCTTACCATAACTTTAATCATCTTTTAACCTAACTTAAAAATCATGTTTTATATTTAGGTAGTTAAAGGTTACACATAATCCCCATACTGTAATGTCAGCAACCTTAAAGTTGTTTCTATTGAGCTATATATGATGTATGACCACCCTCCTTCTAAATATTCAATTCCATTTTGATAGTTCTGTCAATAATGACAAATCATCCAGAGGTAAAGCAGCCCTTAAAAAGCAAACTACCACAACCATGCTTTATATTTAATAATGAAACACTGCAAAAATCTATTAATACAATAAACTGAAGAGAAATTGTGAAAAGCATGAAGCAGATCAAGACCAGCTGTTTAATACGGCACATCATTAGTCCTACACTGTAGAGACACAGTAATTAAATGTATGAAATAATGCAAACTGAGTATGAAAACTATAATTACTGTAGCTATTCTTCAAAAATTTTAACATTATTTAAAACTAACTGTATCATGTAGTATAGCCAGCTGACGCGTAAATAATATTCAGTTTACCTCTAAATATTATCCAAACACTTTACCAAACCTGTTTATAACCTGCATTGTAGTATTTGGGGCATGTCAACTTTTTACACCTCCAAAATTTAGCTCAGGAAAAATGGTTCACACTGTAAAAAAATAAATGCATTTCATGACTCATTCACCATACCTTTTTTGTTGTCTTAGTCACTGATTCATGTTATTCCAGTTATAATATAAATTTGAAATTCTACACCAAAGTAAGTCTTAGAATTAGTCTAAGATGTTTAACCATTTTTTATCTTCTCATCACCCAAGTCTTATCATTTTTTCTTGACAGACTTTGTCCTTTATATTATCTGCCATAGCACCTTTTGATTAATATTTCATTATGAAAAATCCCAAATGTGCCTTAATCTCTGCCAATCAAGCACTGTAGTAAGAATAGCTTGTTACAGCACATGGCACCACATTCTCGGGGCTTAACTTGGTCTGGCTTATAATATTGCAAAATATGTCACAAAAAAAATCTAGTTTTGCGCTTTAAGTTAGTGCTGCCAAGTGCTGTGTGCTCAAATCTTCTCTCACTCCCTCCTTCAGTATTGGGTGTCAATTTAGCACGTTTAAACTGAGCATTGCACCTGCAACATCAACTACATAGGTTTTCCACAAAACTGACTCAATACATACTCACTGAACAATTAATACGTATATTAGGTACACAATTACTGACTGTATTCAATTCATTATTCATTCATGAAGAGGGACCATGTGATCCCCACCAAACAGATGTTATTTGGATGGAGGCTCATTATCTGTGTTGCAATACTAACAACGTAATGTAGTAATAAGGCAGTGTGTGTCATCCTAGAATGAGTGCATCAGTGACAGAAATGGTGGATTGTAAGAAGATGATAATACTATTTAGCATATTCTAGACATACTGTTTTATGCCATATTTTGTAAATGTTGTAACCATTTGTGTTTTTTTAATTACCAGGCCCTTGCTTTGATTTGGTCAGACGATTATCTCAAAGAATGTGAAAACTTGTTCAAAGCTGTTGAGTTACAAAAAGGTGAACATCTCTTACTCATATTGGTTTTCAGGTTACTGTAAATTGTAAAGGTTTTCTTTAATTATTCTCTATAACAATGGTCATTGTTTACCAAGGATCACTGTGGCTTCAATAATTTTGATCTGAAAGAAGCTTATTATAACCTTGAGTATTAAGGCAAAAAAACACTATTGCTAAGTAAGCATATGACAAAGCAATGGGCTGACAAATGAAGGAGAAAGATTATGTGATATGATAAGAGGAAAGACTTTGTCTTGGCTGGGCCAATGAAGGAAATTCAGCGACCTGCATTAAATTCTCTCAAGTGTTGAGCAACTCTATCAAGGGCTAAACTGAGATTGTAAGCATGAGGAGAAAGATGCTTGATGGAAAAAAATTAAACAAACCATACTATGACTGAATCAACAGTCCACATTTAAATTACAATTAATAGAGGAATCTAACCACATCATCACTAGAGTTGCTTTGGGGTAAGCATCACCTCATACCATTTGATCTATGCAAATCTGACATACAATGTAAGTTGCCTGTTGCCCTCCACAACCTCACATTCCGACAATTACAACCCTCTTATACACAGACATCTCTCACCCTACAGCTATTTTCTCCAGCTCCTCTAAACCACTCAATTTGTTACAGCTTCCCACTTTAGATATTAGACCTGAAGGGGATAGAAAAAAGATAGAGGAAACATAATTTAATTGATTTTCCTTTCTGTGTTTCTAAAGACAGAAAGGCAGAATAAGAAAGAACATTAAAAACCTGTTCCATTTAAAAGAGCATGACCCCCACATGTACCACAGCAATACTGATGCCCTGCCATTAAGCTGGTCATGAACCTCACTGAATAAACAAACACAGAATCTATGCAATCACTAATGGACATGTCACAAACACAGGCAATGCACAAACACCACACATAAAAACCTACAGATACCGAGAGAAAATAACAATATAGAAAAAAATCGTTGAAATGACTAGAACAAAAATGATCAATACAAAGTAAATAGTAACACCAATAATAGTAATATTGATGATAATGATTTGTGTGGGTAGTAATACGCATATGAGGAGTGGTTTGGTACATTTGGTGAGGAATTGCATCTCCATCTTCTCTACTTGGGGCATCCAGGACCAGCTCAAGGTCGTGAAGGTGTTTCTCAGTTTGATATCACATAATGTTTTCAGAAAATCACACACACACACACACACACACACACACACACACACACACACACACACCAGTGTATCACCCTACCCTAGGGGTCTAGATTTACTCTAGTGGTCCTACATCTGTTTCACCTTGAGGGTCCACAAAACCACATGCATTTCACATGAAAATGTGTTTTTGGAGTATAGCAGAGACAAATTTTAACAGTTCTGGGAAAGGGTTTTTCAGATATGATTAAACTGTAATAAAGTTTTTTTTTCTATTGTTAACAGATTTCTGATCCAATTCCACAATTTTATTATCTGTTTTACAAACATGTCTACGTTTAAACGTTCTTGATTAGTTTGTTTGTGGTAGTTATGGTTGAGGGAGAAGTAGTGGACTGTGATTGTGTGGGTAGTCAATTGCATTTGGACAGTGTACTTCAGACAGTGCTTTAGTACATTATACTTATTCGACAACAAAATTGGTTTGAATGGTTGGCTGGCATTATGAAGGTTTTGGGGTTCTTTTGTTTTACAATTTTTATGGCATTCTCTTAGAAAATTTAATTTTATACATTTTTATGTAGCATCAATTTATGTAGCATCAATTTATAAATATATAAGTCCTATATGTGCTATTTTTTAAAACCTCCCTTAAAGCAATCAGCCTCCATCCTCTGGGCTCCTTTAAAATTCCATTTTGCATGTGTCGTGCAATAAACCATCTAGCAGCAGAGAAGATTTCATAGGCTTAAAGATAAGAGTAATCCCCCCTCCCCCCCCCACACACACACACCACACACTATCCTCTGACACCTTCGCAGGTTAGCACACACACAGCATCCCAAAGCTGGGATTGAGGCTCATTAAAGACTGTTACCTTGGCTACCATAACAAAATAGCAGAATTTTGCCCCTCTATTGTTCTACACAGTATACACACCACTTTCTGTTATTACGCATTGGTATACACATTTTCTGTAAGGATACCTATATTTTAGATTTGACTATTAATGCACATTGTCACACATATACTCTGCCACTTAACAACCTGCATTTTCTCAGTCTGATGCAATGATTATTGCAACTGTAAACAAACATATATGTATCTGTTGTCCTAAATGCAATGTCAACCTTTGAAACTACAACATATGTAGCAAAGATGCAGTGCAAACAGCAGAGTTTGTTCAATGGCTGCTGTTCCATAGAGTGGCAAATGAGTAGTTCCACACAGCTGTATATAGTTCCTAAGGGGAAGTTGTAAAACATACTCATATACATACTAAGCAAGTACCCCTCATCTGAATATTCTGTATTTTGTCCACTAACCACTATATCAATCACTGTAGATCAGGAGTTTTAACCTGCTGGAGGTTTCTTTTTTTTTTAAATTAAATTTAAGAGGGCCAGCAGTGGTATAAATCAGTGACAAAAGCAATGACTGTTGATTCAGCTAAGGACTCCACTAGTGAGGGCATTAATTCCAATGCCACTAATACTTAACGGCTGATGCACTTTTGTCTTTGATCTGTTTTTATTTACATCAAAAGCAAATTGTGCTTACAATTTACTAGCTGTTACTGTTACCACAAATTTCTATGCTGTGCACACAGATTATTAGTATTGTCTCATGCATCAATTTTTATTGCATTGTGAAGCTACAAGGATCTACCTTTTTAGGATCCAATAGTGCAAATTCTTGAAATTTGACTGGTCATAAGATTTTGATCAGGAGTGTATTACCCAGTTGATTGTCTTCAGAACCAGGGCATTTTCCATCTATTGTAAGTAGAATATATCAGCTTGTTTCTATTATTCATGTAACACCAGGAAATATGGTCTAGAAAAATCGTCTTTGGCATAAATCTCAGACTCTTTATACTTAATATAATAAGTGTGAGCATTAGACTAGTTAAATATCTTCACATCTGGCCCAAAATTGTTGCAAGAGGCCAGTGTTTTTTTTATCCAAAACGCTACTGATGAACCCTTCTGAACACAAAATAATATAATTTTTAAATGTATTGGGTGCCATTCAATGACCAGGAATACACATGACTGTCTGTAAAACACCAGCATCTCTCAGCTGTTATAAGATCACAACAACAGATCCCTACTGGGTTCTCTCATTCTTGTCGTACTGGAAAACCCAGCCATGACCTATTTTTAATGTCCTAAAGGAGGGAAGGAGGTTGTCACTCAGGATTTTAAGATACATGGCTCCATCTTTTCTCCCATTAATTCCGTGAAGTAGTCATGTGCCTGTTAGCAGAGAAACATCTTAAAACATAATGTTTCCACCTAGATGTTTGACAATGAAGACGTTGTGTTCTTTGGGTCATAGTCAACATTTCTCTTCCTCCAAACATGGCCAGTTGAATTAATAACAAAGGGCTCAATATTTGTCTCATCTGACCACAGCACCTTCTCCCAATCACTGTCAGAATCATCCAGGTGTTAATTGGCAAACCTCAGATGGACCTGCACATATACCTTCTTGAGCAGGGGGACCTTGCTGGCACTACATGATTTTAATCTATTACAGCGTAGAGTATTACCAATGGTTTTCTTGGTGACTGTGGTCCCAGCTGCCTTAAGATACTTAACAAGTTCCCCCTGTGTACATTTAGGCTGATTTCTCACCGTCCTCATGATCAAGTGTACCCCACGAGGTGAGATTTTGCAAGGAGCTCCAGATCAAGGTCAATTGACAGTCATTTTGTATTTCATCCAATGGCACCAACAGTTGTCTCCTCCTTCTTACCCAGCATCTTACTTATGGTTTTGAAGCCCATTCCAGCCTTGTATGGTCTTGTCCCTGACATCCTTAGAAAGCTCTATGATCTTGACCATGTTGAAGAGGTTAGAGTCTGACTGATTAATTGAGTCTGTGGACAGGTGCCTTTTATACAGGTGAAAATTTAAGAAAGCTGTCTTTAATGCAGGTAAGAAGTTAATTAGGAGCGTCTTACTGGTCTGTATGAGCCAGAACTCGTAATGTTTGATATGCATTGATCAAATGCTTATTTCTCTTTGCAAAATGCAATTATATATTTTATACAGTGTCATTTTATGGATTTTCTTTTTAAATTATCTCCCTGTTAAAATAAACAAACCTTAAAATTATAGACTGCTCAGATCTTGGACATAGGACATGCAGCTGAAAATCCCACCCAGTTCCGTTTTAATTTTCAGTAGTGTTGGTCACACAAGAAGTTTTCTTGTTTAAAGTGTCTCTGCTTTATCAAGTTGTTCTACAGCTTGAACTGATGTTTTAAAGTTCAATTTCAATCATTTGGCTTCTATCTACTCACAAATTGTCTCAAAGGTGGCAATTAATCATCACACATCACACATGCTGCTAAGAATGATAAGGAGAGAGAGATTGAGAGTATACTGTTTATTGTTTTACTTGCATGTTCATTCCGACAGCATGAATCAACGCTCGATCATCATTGTCGTCAAGATGTTGGGTCTCAAGTACATGTCCAACTTGTTCAACAACAATAAACAGCATAAAGCAGACAGTAAGTGGAATTAGGAGCAATAGCTTTCTTTTAGATTGAGTGATACACAAGGAGCTCTTAAGATACACTCAGTAAATGACGACTTATACACAATTGATTTGAGGACTGCTTTAATTTGTCTGAGTAAAATATTTTACTGTGTTTGGTGTTTTTCTTTGATTTTAGCACTTCATTTCATATTTCTGTTCTTCATTGTGTTCAGCCTTGAGCTGAGTCGACCATTCTAGAAAGGCATTCCATTGTTTTTCAACCTTGAGTAAATCACAGAACTAGTTTTAAATCATTCTTGTTTCCATTTATCATAGCTATTCTTCCTACTGAAACTCTCTCTCTCTCCCATGATTGCAGTAGGTGTTGTGCCTGAGTCCATAGACAATGGTGAGAATCTTGGAATGGTGAAGGAAGGTTCCAGGTAAGAGGAAAAGCGTGGGCGAGGAAAGGAGACTAAACAGGCGAAAAGGGAGGTCAGTGTGGCTAATGATGGTGACTTGGACAATGACGTTGCAAACCTTTTTTTCTGATTTACATTATTACTTGAAGGACAAAGATAGCAAGTACATACAAATGGGGCAAGGACTGTATGAAGATAATGAGCTTTTTAAAAAGCTGATTAAACAGAAACATGCTGATGCGGTTATACTTCAGAAAACACAGTGATTTTCATAATTTGTTCTCAGAGACTCATGATTTAAGTGACATGTGAAGGAATTTACACAATATTCAGAGACAATATATAGGGGTTGTACAATGAAGCTGAAACACCTGGTTTTAGACCACAATAATTTTTTAGTATGGGGTAGGGCCTCCTTTTGCGGCCAATACAGTGTCAATTTGTCTTGGGAATGACATATACAAGTCCTGCACAGTGGTCAGAGGGATTTTAAGCCATTCTTCTTGCAGGAT
>JAYDZF010000013.1:7078165-7093497 GCA_034509105.1 Microcambeva barbata
AATATGTTTCAGTAAACAGGTAAAAAGACAAAATTTGTGTCAGTGTCCAAATATATATGGACCTAACTGTATATCCACCTCAAGTGACACCTTTAGGCATTCTTTTTATAACTTTGTGACGAATTGATGGTCAGAAACCTGGCTTGGAGGTGTATAATTTAGATAAATTTTTGTATAAATGTATGTTAACTTATATTTATCTATATTTTACTTGCATTAGGTTAAGACTTACTGATCTCTAAATACAAATCTGGGGCAGTTGCCAAACATACACAAAAACATACACAATCTCATAATGGTAAATGTACTAATGTGCACCCTATTTTCTTTCTCTGCAGGTGACCAAAACTGGTTAAACACCTAACATCGACACTTCATCTTAATAATAATAATATATACACGTGCATAAATCATTGTCCTTCTTAATGGTACTACTGTAAACCATTTGCCTATACGTTCCTACTCTCTATCGTCACATCAATTATTTAATTTCACCATGTTTGTCTCTTCATAATCCTAGATTGTGTACTTTCTATCTTTGTACTTTATATCACTGTTTGTTCCTATTTATAGCTGTCCAACACAAATAGTATTGGTGAGCATCTTTCATGCCACTAAAAATATTGTAAAGGCATAGTTTATTGACCTAATCAGACTTTGTAAGCAAATACTGTATAGTAAAAGTGTGTAGTGGCTTTACAAATTAATTGGTCTATCTGCGTATATGATTAAGATAGTTAATGTATTTGTAATTTTTAAATGATATTTAAAGTTATTATATATAGTTATTATTATATATTGTATGCTACATTGTATGTTTACAGGGAGAATTTGAGGGTTTATTATTACTTACAATCCACTCTATTGATCTTAAAAAAGGCTAAAATAAATTCTAAATTGTTGTTCTCCTCAAAAGATCTGGCACTTACAGTAACCTTATGTCAGTAAAGGTAGAATGAACACCTTTTTGCTTGAAACATGCTCTATTTACATGATCAACAGTTTTTATTATTTTTATTATTATTTCAATTCAGAGGTGCTTATCACACTGTATTGCCAACCCAGTTTTTTTAAGCTTTTTACAGTGTACAGTTAATAACTGTCCATAATTACTGCCCATCTATTACTACCTGTTGTTCTCTCACTTTGCTGTAAACTCTGGTAACACTTAAAGAAGACCACATGTAACTATTTTGTTTGTGTAGTTTAACATCTGATCATTTGAAAATATGTGATGTTTGACTGTATCAGTTACAGCAGTGTTGTTGGAATTGTTCAAGATCTGTATCAGTAGTGACAGGTGAAATAATAGTGCTTATAGCACAAATATTTAGCAAACAGGGTCCTGTGATCTGAATATAACCTGAAACACCTGGAGTAAACCTGCGCAGACACATAGAACATGCAAACTCCACACAGAAAGGACCTGGACCATCCTGGGGTTTGAATGCCTGTGGTTCTAAGCCATTAAGTTCTTCCTGTGACGCAACAATAGAATAATAGTAGTCCCAAACTTTATATCTACAAAAATGCAAACATAGTATTTGTAACTAACTAAAAGGCCAGTAAGTTTTCACAATATTTAAAAATCCAGACAACACAGCTTTTTTTGATGCACTCAATAACAACAACACAATGGTTTAACACCCAAAAAGTATATGGTTTGTGAAGGCTATGTTAATTTAACAGATTGGTTAGTCACATTTTGTTTTTGTATCCCAACTAAGTTTATCAAAATGTGTTTTAAAAGTGTATAATGAGCATTAACCCTGACTGTTCCAATTTTTTAAATTATTGTGTGCATTATGTCTGAAAATAAATGATAATTGTTCACTGCAAGAGACATACACGACCCCTTTATACTAACAGCTAGTCATGGATCATGTCAGTGTTTACATATTCTTGTACAAAGCCACCTCACTAACCCAATAAATGCTGTTATGTGCCTTTATACTGACCCTGTCAATTCTATTAAAAACACTAACTTTCTGCAACTTATCTGTAATAATTATTGTGACACTAATGCTTTCATTTTTTTTGTTTTAAGCATTAATAGAAGCAATTTAGTTGTGTAAAATTCTTTTAAATATACATAAACTAACTAATCATTATCCAAGATATACACACTTTATTTAATTGCAATTATTTAACTATTGGTATTAAAAAAAAATTCTACCTATGTGTGGGTTACACTCATTACTGACATCAATATGATGTTAATCAGCAACTCTCACTGCCTGAAAAAATAACAAAGACCAATTTTGGAGGAATAGAGCCAAAAGATCCCATGGATTTCTGCATGATTGAGTACTAGTGGGAGGATCATAAGGCTAGGTAAACATCGATCATACTAGATAACTATCGTTTATAACTGCAAAAGAAGCCGGAATTTGTGGTTCTATTGGCTAAAAGCAAATCAATTGAAACTACACTGGTTGTTCGTAGTAGTCTGATCTGTCTCTTTATTTAACTAAATACTAGTAGGTGGATTGAGCATCTAATAGTATCCATAGGTGTGTGTGTGTGTGTGTGTGTGTGTGTGTGTGTGTGTGTGTGTGTGTGTGTGTGTGTGTGTGTGTGTGTGTGTTTCTGTATGAGCATTAGGACGGGTACTCCGACCAGTTTTGCCCAGTGATGTATTCTGGACCCACTGTGATGACACACAACCTACAAGCAAGTAGTCAAGTTTAAATGTCTAAAAAGGCTTGTCTAAACAAGACAAGGACCATATTATTACTTTTTCTATAATGAAAAATTATCGGTTTATGGCCAATGTTTAATATTGTCCAATCTATTACAGAAAAGGCCGGTGTGGGTGCAGGTTTTTACTCCAACCAAGCAGAGGCAACGCCTGATTGTTTATTGAAAGCCATTTATTAGGCAGGTGGAATTAGGTGCAGTTTCTGCTTTACTGGAATGAAAACCTGCACACACACTGGCCCTTTCTGGACAAGATTGGACACACCTGGTGTACATTTATCTTTTTGTGAGGTATTTATAATAAAACAACTATAATGGAACAATACATCAATGTTAATAATGCCATGTGTTTTGTATACCAAACAATCTGTTTATTTGGGACTCCTAATAGTTTATGTCCATGTTACATTGAATAATTTTTGTGATTAATGTACACATAAACAATGACTGCTTGAAAATTGTTCTGATAGTAAATGGCAAGCGGAATTGCACTGTATTGGTAGTTGTTAAGAATTAAGTTTTATCATATTTTATGATTATACTACCATATAGGCAATTATCTTTCAGATCTACTGAATGAATGTTAAGTTATTTGATTAGAATAGGCCTATTCATTTTTAATGAATACACTCGCTCACAGACACTTAACTAAAAAGAAGCTTTAATGGCATGACAAATAAGGGCATTTGTAGTGTCAAAGCTGTTACAGAAAAATACTAACGATACTCATATTCCTCCAGCATCAGCCAATATATTTTACTCATATACACATGCCAAAACATGCATGCAATTAAATGTATGTAAGAAGGGGGAAAATTACCCTACAACACTTTGTACCTAGCAGATGGCATCCAGGTATAGACTTGGTGTGCTTGGTGATTGCAGTGTGATGCGAATTGGAACATTTGTGTATGTACCGAATGTACAGAAACATTTGTGTATGTTAAATAAGACCACTGTGATTGTTTAAAAAAATCTGTAGTCAATTCCATAATTTAAGACTATATGTTTTCGGAGTTCTTCCTTCAATTTAATCTAGGTGGAGTTACAGTACTGTTAGGGTTTAGAAAGTTACAATTAGTGAGTAAAATGTATGTGAATGAGAATCATCTCTAAATGTGATGTGTGAAATCAATTGTGACACAGGACATAATGTAATGCCAAACTATTATTTATGTTTATAATAGCATTGTATTAGAGTCAGGTTCAAGGTCCACTGCGGAGTTTAAATAATGAGATGACGCAAAAGGCAATAGACTGGCAGCAGTATGGCATAAGTGAACTAGATATGGTTGTGGCCACATGGGGAAGATCTTATTTGCATGTGTCTGCATATTCCAGTCCAAAAACGTCTTCAACAGGCCTGGAGCATCCAGGATGCCTCAAGTAGGGAATGCTGAAATACAAAAATGAAACTAAAAGGACGACTAACTCTGGCTGATTATTAGCTTAATTAAAAGTAATTGACAACAGAAATCCAGTATCTGATTGGCTGAACACAAATGTATGTCATCTAACCCGCCTACTGACCCTCATACTAATGCTCCTGACTGCAGCATAAAACTTGGTTTACCCTTCTCGATTCTTTTTAACTATCGTCCTCCACCAAGTAATATATTTTTTTCCTAACATAAAAGGTTACATCGTAGAGCAAAACCAAAAATGAAGTAAATGTGCAAAGGTGGGCATCGCTTGCCTGTCTGCATAAACGCGGGGGGCGGTGCTCCCCATCATCGATTCGATCATAAATGATTGGGATTTGTAGTTCCCGCTGTCTGCTCACGGCGGTCACAACGTCGCCCTCTGTCGGTCGTACCGCGGGGACCCTTACAACATGGTGTGTATACCTAGATAAATCTTCACTTGTAACCGAACTAGGTTCGTTTAAAATTAAACAATGGCCATAACTACGAGATTTTTAATGGTGTCAGACTGTGAAATTTACATTTCTAAAAATAAGATAAGATATTTTATATTTTATATAACGAATTCTAGTTTTATATAGTGAACATGCTTTTCCCATGTGGTGTATAATGTTGATGAAAACAGTATTTTTAATTTTGTTTATTCTCTTTGTAAAATAACGGATCAAAGATATGACAATCCATGTCATATCTTGTTTTTGCTCTTCATGTCGTTTTCAACGGAGCCCATAAGGCGTCACTAACAAACCGTAAACCGCAAAATTCGTACCCACGCTTTCGCACCCTCGGATTCAAAATCGTGAAAATTTACGGCGCGTCTAACCTCCATGTTACGGTAATGCATTTGCGTAGCGTTGAGCGGAAATCATCTACTGCTTAATGTATACAACGCCTACCGTTCTGATGCACAAAAAATGATCCAGCAAGAAAAGAGTGTTACAACCTATTATTAGAGCAATATAAATAGTTGGCATTTCAGACCTTTTATGAGTGACGTATTTTTCACAAAACACCGTTAAAGTTAAATTTTCATAACCTGTGCAGTGGGCGGGAGCAGTTTTAATATTGGGCGTGATTACTCTCTCTTCAACGTTGATTGGTTGGAATTTCACCAATAGAACAGTATCCTTAACAGCGGCAAAAAAATTTGAAATCCTCAAACGGATTTGAATTTCTCGGTTCTGCGTTTGCTGTTTTCATCGGGTCGGTGGTAGGTTTTTTTTTTAAATAACAATAATAATCTTTATTATTTATCTTGCAGTATGCTTTATAAGTCCGCTCGGGGAACGTAGTTCAGATTTGAAAATAAACTTTGATTTTAACATGCTATGCAACATTATAACGAATACTCAGAAAACAGCAACTTTCACATTCATTGAAATAACCAAAGCAATCACCCGGTCATAAATTTGTTTGTGTTGTTATAATTATTGTTTGTTTGTTTGTTTGTTTGTTTTAGTCACAAACAATCTGACAGGATCAATGAACAAAGAGGTTAGTGCCTAATGTTTCTTTAGCTTCATATTTCTTCGTTGCCCAATTGATCTGGCAGGACAATTGTTTTTTTATTATTAATTTATGCTGTTAAACTATTTGTTTTTATACAATTCTAGAGTGTAGTATATATTTATGTAATATCTTTAAACTATTCAATGCTTTAAAACAAGTTTTGACTAAATCCTGGCCACTTTTTCTGAAGACACAGCATCGTTCAGTTATAAAGTTCTAATGAACATTCAATCACTGTTCTGTTTTAAAGGGTTTTTTTATTATTTGAAAATGATTTTACCAATACATAGACTCAACATGTCACCCTTATTGGAATGTATACAAAAATCAACCACTCAGTGTGTTAGTGGGTTGGTTATCTAAAGAGTAATATAAGTTCTAAAAGCTATATAAGTTCTGTGTCTGTGTACTAAGTACTCTAGATAATAACTGATATTGTGCAATTTACAGAATGCAATGTCTCGTTTACCGGTCATGTCTGGGAAACGGCCTCTTGGCAGCACAGATGGAGAGTGTCAACAGGTGATTTATTTTTTTAATTTTAGTATGAACATTCCACATATGTATGACATGTACACTCAACTTGCTTACTATATAGAAAGACTTAGTTTCCAATTTGTTTAATTTCTAGCGAAAGATAAGAAAGGTTGAGACTGAGGTACATCAGAGGTTCAAACCTGCTGCCAGTGTAGTGCTGCCCAAACGTCCCGCACCAGCCAAAGCAACCAGTAAGTCATTCAATACTACTTTTGACATTGTTGTGAACACATTTAAATGCTATTACCTAGCTTGTATGCTATAAGTTAAGTGTAGTACTGGTACTCTCACTAAGTGTGAATAAAACATTTACTTTTATTGCAAAAATTTCAATATCTGACACAAAATTAAGGGTTTGTTCAGACTCCCCTCCACACTGACATAAGCAGTTTGAAAATGGTAATCTTGAAACATGTCTCTTTCTAAGAGAAATTTCATTAAAACCTTTTTGTAAAAAATAAATACATAATAGTATATCTAGGTGTATGTGTGGAATTGGTAATTTATTTTCTAATTTACATATTTATAGCTAAACCCTTTCGTCAAACTGGTGCAATGACTGTGGCAGCAGCCCCTTCAAGAGGTAAGTCTGGTTTTATTTCTGTGCAAATTGTGGATTTAAACTTAATTAATCTGCTATCTGTTTGGCGTTTTAGTGTTAATTCCCGAGTGTATCTGAATTTTTTTGGGGAAGGGACATGGCTGTAAGGATGTCATGCTTAAAACACTTTTTTTCTTTTATATTTATTAAGTAAAAGCACAGCAAAAGCTAATCCGATGTTTGGTTTATTTGTTTTAGGTGATGTGAAAAAGTCAGCTGCAACTACCACAGTTGCGAAAGGTTATACCAGTTACTTTGCTTCACTTTTAGGTTTTAAAGCCTTGTAATATGCACATTGAAGGCACAAAACTGTAGTATAGAATATAAATTAAACTTGGAGCGATTGTTGATCCATTTTCGTGAGAGCTTAATGTATATTACTTTTGTTTTCATTACTTAAATCCAGGTGTGGCAACATCAAGAAGACCAGGATGGGATTTAAAAGGAAAAGTCAGTGATATGGAAAACAAAATCCATAACTACCAAAGCAAAGTAAAATCTGTAAACCAAGAAAACGAGAACCTGAAGGAGTCCATTTCGAAAGTGCAGAAAATTGAAGCAGAATCCCAGGAGGAGAACAGACGATTGAAAAAGCGGCTTGGGTAAATTTAATCATTTGTATTTAATTATGTTGTAATTTTTGTACTATAAAATTAGATGTAAAATCTTTGTGTAATCAAAGTAGAACTGATTTATCTTTTAATTTTAAAATGTACAGGGACCTTGAGGAAAAACTAGACAAGCTGGCCACTGTAAAAGACGATCTGGAGAGAACTACTGAAGAAAGAGATGGCCTGCAGAAGGACTTTAAGAAGTTATCAGATGAATCTGATGTTTTGAAGAAGCTTAGAAATGAACTAGAAGCTGAGCTACGCAATGTGCAGGCATGTCTCTTCACTTAAATATTTATTACTTTATTTATTGAATGAATTTTAAATGTCAACTTGATTTAACTACTTTAAAACAGCAGCCATGAAATAGTAGATTCCTGGTTTGATGACCAGCATTGAGAATGACCATCTCAAAGTTTAGAGCAATAATGATTATCGTCTTTGAACATTTTTGTACATTTGTTTATACACTTTCCCCATGTTAACCCAACTTTGGAAATACCCACAAGTCCCTCCTATGAGGACAGATTTCCCCTTTACTCCAGTTATTTGCACACAGTCTTTCCCTATAAAGCTCCAAGTTGAATACAAAAAATACTCAAATTTACACATCCAACCTTAACACCATACTGGCATCACACAACTGATACATAATTGTCTTGAACTAAATTGTTTATATGAATTTTTGACAGTTGGATTTTTTTGACATTTAAATACCTATAATGAGAGATCATATATTCCCATTTAAAGTACATTGTCAACAACAAAAATGTTGCTTGTATATCTTGTGTGTAAATATTCCGACAGTTTCATGAGTGCTTGCATTCTTCCCTACTTTAGAGTCGGCTTGCTCTTCAGACTTCAGCTCTGGACAGCTGTCAGGACAGTCTGCATGCAACTCAGGAGATGGTGAGAAGTTTGGAAGCAACAGTGGCCAAGCAACAGGATGATCTTCATTATGCAGAAATGGAACGCAGGAAACTCCATAATGCCATTCAGGAACTAAAGGTAGCAAACGAGTTTCAAATCAGGTTACAGGAATATTCCAATTGTCATTTAGCAGAAATACAATGATTTATGTACTTAGTTGCTTAAGGAAATCAGTAAGCAAGACGGACTATATTCTACCCTTTCAGTGTCAATATCTAATATGGTATATGTAAAAAAAAATTTATCTATAGCCAAAATAAAATTTATTTTCAACATTTTGATGCTTATTTTGCCAAATGTGACTAATATCAAGTAATTGGCTTTTAATGTTTTTATTAATGTGCAATGCCTCATTACTATTTGTGGCAAATCACTTCCATTTTAGTCTTGGATGTTTTCTCAACTGATCCATACTGGTGAAGTCAAGGCTGCCACTTTGCCACTGTGAAAGTGCTGGCACCAATATCACAATAATGCATGGAGTATACTACATTCTTATATGCTAAAGCTACAGATGATTCTTCCCAATAGCCTCTGAGAAACATTCATAAACTGTTCACTTGAAATGAATTGAAAAATTATGTTAGGTTTGTCATTATTTAGGTAATTTTGTTTAATATTATGCCAGCAAAGATGAATGTTTGTGCCCAGCATGATGTTTGTCTTTTTCCAGGGAAACATCAGAGTTTTCTGCCGGGTCCGTCCTCTGCTTTCGAACAGGGACGCGGCTATTTCACACGTTCAGTTTTCTTCCCAGGACAACAAGGCTGTAACACTTGCTAAAACAGAAGAGGTAAACTCTTAAACATGGCAACTAGATAATCAAATGGTTGTGGCAGTCTGATTTTGCTTCTGCTTTAAATAGCATCTTTTTAATTTTGGGATCTAACGCATCTCTTTTCTTGTAGTCTCATGTAGGACGTGCTACTGAAACTCAAAAAAATTACAACTTTAGGTTTGACTACGTGTTTGGGCCACGCAGCACACAGAATGAAGTTTTTCAAGAGATCTCTCTGCTGGTACAGTCGGCTCTTGATGGTTACAATGTCTGCTGCTTTGCATATGGCCAGACAGGCAGTGGCAAAACCTTTACAATGGAAGGAGTTGACATGGACGAAATGCGTGGAGTAATTCCCAGGGCTGTTGATCAGATTTTTAAGTCTGCCAAAGTGCTTGCTGAGCAAGGATGGCAGGTAAGGGTTCAGCACTGTTTTTATTAGCTTGTTTTACCCTTTGAAACCAACTAATTATTACCTTCATGGAAAGATAAGTCATATTTTTTGTTCCAATGTATTTACAGTATACATTTACAGCCAGCTTTGTTGAAATTTACAACGAAACTCTGCGAGACCTGCTTTACGTAGGCAAACCCAGCAAGAGGCCAGAACATGAGATTAAAAAGAGTGCAAACAATGAAATCACAGTAACTAACTTAAATTATCAAAAGGTCACCACTGAAGATGAGGTATGTCCATCATTTACTGTAGGAAATGAAACTGTTGTGTAGAGAATAAACTGCTACTTAGAATTTATGTACATTTATTTAATATTGTTAGGCTGATTATGTACATTTATTTAATATTGTTATTTTCAAAATATGCTCATAGATGTATCTCCAAGATGAAGTCTTTCCCTAGTTTGTAATAATTGTAGTTTTAGCAATAAATGTGTAAACATTATTGTTGATCTCTTACTATGTATTAACACTTTTGCCCATAGTTGCCCAAATAATTGTTTTTCCAACTAATTTCATTCATGCTCAATTTCAACCATCCAGTAAATCTAGTGATTGCACCAGCAACAAATACTATAAATGGTATTAAATATTTTGCACTTAAAGTTAATTGTTAATCATTTCCCTTTCAATCTCAATTTTAGGTCGCAAACTTGATCATGCTGGCAAACCAGAACAGGTCCACTGCACGGACAAACATGAATGATCAATCCTCTCGCTCCCATTCCATTTTCCAGCTAGATATTGAGGGAGAAAACGTTGGTCGGGGAACTAAGTGCAAGTGTAAGAATTTACAGGTTAAATTTCTTTAGATTTTAGGTCGTTACGTCATTTTTCACATTTGACAACTGGACATTTGCTGTCAATGTACTGTGCTATAAATTTCCATAGGTATTCAAATCTATTGAACTAGTTGTGTACATAATTTGAAAGCAATTTATTTATGTTTTTACTATTCAGCCGTCTAGTTTCTGCCATATATGCTTGTAGACTTATGTCTGTGTCAAGATGCTTTTTACCCCTCAATTACAAATAAGCTAGTGTACTTAAATGTAAAAAAAAAAATCCAACCTTGCAAGATCCAAATACTCCAATAATTCATTTTTCTTTAAACTTCTGCCACATAACTGGACTACAATTTTGTGTTTATATTCCAGCTTCTTTGTGTCTGGTTGATTTGGCTGGCAGTGAGAGGGTCCAAAAGAGTCAGTCTCAAGGAGAACGGTTTAAGGAGATGACTGCCATAAATTCTTCACTGACAAATCTGGGGATTGTGATTGCTGCCCTTGCTAATAAGGTACATCTGTGAGACTTGGCAGAATGAAACCTAAGATGCTTTTGAGGATTTTAATGTAATTACGGTACTCTTTGTTCAGGAGAGCTTTGTGCCATATCGAAACTCAAAACTAACCTACCTTCTTCAAGGATGCTTGGGTGGAAACAGCAAAACGTGAGTGGGACAGCTTGGATAAACAGAATAAAAGAAAATGGTTGCGAAATGAAATGTGTCTAATGTATATTCATGGTTGCAAATAATTTCCCTCGTGGATTTATTAATTTGTCTTTGTGAGGCATATTGTTTATAATATCTTCACAGTTTTATTTTTTGCTTAATTTCCTTTTTTTTCTTGACCCAGGTTGATGTTCGTAAACATTTCACCGGAAGAAGATAGCTTCGGTGAATCACTTAATTCATTGCGCTTTGCCAGCAAGGTTAGTAATCTTTCAGTGGAGCTTTTATGTTTGTTTTTTGCTTTTATAACTTCTTATTTTGTACATTTTATATTTGCAGGTGAATGACTGTGTCATTGGGACTGCCACTGCCAATAGAAAGTAGTTTTAAGTTCTGTGTCTCTGAAATCAGCCTTTTCTGTCTCTTTGCTTTTTTTTCATGGTGTATCAGCATTTTCAATATTTTGTACAGAACAAAATTTTAATCTTTTATCTTTTCATTTGTATTTTTAAAGATTCATTCTTTTTTTAGTATTTGCATGCATTTTTGTCTAATTCGGCTGCACTACATGTTTGTAATTACTCTATATGTACCATAAAGTACACATTGCAATACAATTCTTCTTATCCCCAAAGCTTGTCATTGCTTATGTGAATTGTAAACCTTCAATAAAACAGAACACGATTTCAATTGACAATATTTAGCCGACTGTCATACTCGTTTTTTGATCGTATGAACAAGGTCTTGTATGGGGCGTGTTTGTAAAATCATGGAATTTTCTTTACCTAAATAAACGATGCACTAAGGCAGTATCCTCCTGCTTTAAAACTGTCGATTCATTCTCTGTAAGTGAGATTGTTGGTGTGATTTTCAAAATTTCTTTAAGATTTAATCATTTTCCCTTTGTGTACCCAGTAAAAAGGTCGTGGGTTCGATCACCGGGTGGGACAATCTAGGTCCTTTTTGTGCAGTTTGCATGTTCTCCCCTTGTCTGCGTGGGTTTCCTACCAGGTTGATTGGAGACACTGAATTGTTCTGTAGGTACCTGCCATAGACTGACGTCCCATCCTTGTTACCTTGTGGCTGTTGAATAGCTGGGATATGCTCCAGCACCCCTCCCCGACCCTCGTTAGGACAAGGCATTAAAGACAATGAACTGAAAAGACGCATGTTTTTGGACTGTGTTGGAAACCCACGGGCTTAGTTACACCTATCCCTCTTTATATAAATAAATAATGGTACAAAATAAAAATGGGCGAAAAACAAGTGATCTAAAACTGATTTTAGTATAAATGTTCTACATCAATGTTTTCTTGTGGTTTGAGATTTTAGAAGACTTCGCTATTGCCTTTTGTGACGGAGTTAATTTTATTATTGGGTTATTTACCATTATACATGACATACGTTATATAGGCCGGATTTATGTAAAGTAAAGCTGATCACTACTCATTTCGTTTGCTGCTCGTTTTTAATATAACAAAGAAACCCGGGATTATTATATATCAATATTCGTGGTATTGGGTGTATTTACGAACGAGCAACTGAACGAATAGAACCGAATGAGTATGTGAGAGTTTTAGATGATTCTCCAAATGCAGCGCATTTTTATTCGGCCGAGTCTCTAGTAGTCTGGGATTTGTAAAGGTAATTTAGCATGCATATAACTGTAGAGCTGCGAAGGCAGCTAATCGAACCTGGATTAATGATTAATGTATTGAAGTGAACGCTCCTGGCGCCGTGAAAATGGAGGTTTTACTTTGTGGATGTGTTGGTTTTGGCGCTTAAAAGACTTTTGTTGGTAAGATTTTACCATATATTTGATTTGCACAACAGCGCTTGCTAGCCTAATACATCATAAGCGTCGTGTTAGCTTCATAGCGTCAGCTTTAAAAATGTCGCTTTTTCATGCAATAGTAGTAATACTTGACTAATAAAACGATAGTCTCCAGTTTATTTGTTACTAGCTTTATAAATGTAGTTTGCCCCTAATAACATTTTGTTGGAACATTACTGTCAGGATAGTGTTTTACTAGCTGGTCGGTTAGCTACGTAGCATAAATATATTCAACGTAATAACATTTGACATAGATGCTATATATATAAAAATATTTATTCGAGTAATGTGTTGAATAGTTAAAAAACTCGATTTCCATTACTTTCTTTCGAATGCGATTAATATCACAATCACTAGCAGTGTCTTGCCTCCCTAAACAATGTTGACATCTTTTTCTTTGCATTGCTCGTGTTAAACACATTAGTCGTTGTTGTTAGTTAAGCAGTCTCAACCCTCATAAACCTATATACTCCATCAGCTAAGATGTTCAGTGGTTAATAGTCAATTCAGATGTTTATCTTCTACATCTGGAGGAAATCATATTTTGCTGCAAACAGTTACATGTGATGGGGGAGCTATAATAGCCATCCATCTTGTGAAAATCGTAATGCTCAATGATTGCCTTGAATAGTTGTATTATTACTGCTATGTTAACTAATACACATGATTTTTTTTTTATCAGACCAGAGTATGCCACAAAGCTGGAATTGTTAAGGTGGAGCTAACTTCAGGATTTGTTTTAGGTGCATTGGTATTGCTAAAATTAGTGCAGTATCTTACCAGCTCAATAAACAATAATACAATACTTGTGAATCGCTAGAAATACTAAAAACACCATTTGTGACAAGGTCACATACCAAGGATGTGTTATTTTTACAGGCATGCTGCATGGTGGTTAAGTGGGTAGCAGGGTATTGGGTTCGATCCCAAGGTGGGGCAGTCCAGGCCTTTTTTGTGTGGGGTTTGCATGTTGTCCATGAGTCTGTGTTGGTTTACATCAATTGTTTTGGTTTCCTCTCACAGTCCAAAAACATGGAAGTGAGATGAATAGGAGATTGTACATAACTGATTAATTTAAACTTTTGTACTGATGAAACTTGTGTAATCGATAGTTATTGTGTCTGTCATGACCGTAACCAAAAGTGTAAAGCATAATGTTAAAATCCTAATAAACAAACATTCTCAAAGGCAAGACTTAGCTTGTTCCTATTATAACAATATAATATAAATAAATACAAGTTCTTTCTAAAGCATCTTGAAATGTTCATCATTTCTCAATAAACAATTTCAAACCTATATATGCAATGTGTTTTGCTGCAATATGCTGTGTGTCAAGAATTCTTATTATATAGACTCAATCTGGTCTATGTTGAATTGCTTTCTGCATTTTGAGACAACTGTCATAATTGAAAGAGGAGAACTGTTTTGTCAGAAAAGTGAGATGTCCTATTTACCTTCCAGCTATTTATCTTATGTTAAAAATGCTTTACATTTTACATGTGTTTATTTAATATATTATATTTCTTTAAATAAGCTTGTTGGTGGTGGTATATGTAACCATTACAGTTATTCATTTGCTTGAGTTTTCAATCTCTAATCCATCACTCTCCTCAAATGATGATACTGCAGTATTTTAGTTAAAACATGTCATGTCTTTACGTTTTACATTTATTTTGAGTCTCTTACATTTTAAAGGAATGCAGTCAGCAGCAGGGGAGAACGCTTGTCATGTCACCTCAGTTATGGCTCGTGGTTCGATGGTGCAAGTGTGCTTCCCCAATGTGCAAGCCTCTGTGTTGGACAGCCTCAATCGGCAGCGTGAAGATGGCCAGCTGTGCGACCTCTCCATACATGTACAGGGACAGGTGTTTAAAGCCCACCGTTGTGTGTTGGCAGCATCCTCACCATACTTTCATGACCAGGTGTGTCTTTATTTAAAGCTTTGCATATTTGAAACCAATTACAGCCTAATTAAAAAAGGTTTACATTTACAACCACGGATAAAAAAAAGTCTTCTCAAAGCATACCCCCACAACAATGGAATTATAATGATCTAGTCCTGAATCCAGTTAAAGTAGTAAGAGTTTTATTGCAGTTGAGCTAGTTATAGAGTTGCTCAAATAGTATTTGATCTTAATTGTAAGGTACTGTGGATCAAAATGTATACTAAATGCTGTAAGCGTGAATTGTATTTACGTGAGGTGGAAACAGTTCGAAAATGATTTGTCTTTATTAGAAAAAATTTTACTTCACAAAAATCAGACCAGTGACCCAACCTTCTGGTGTGGGTTCTGGAAAGATTTTAGAGGATATTTCAATAAATCAGATGAAACAAACTATTATTAAATAGATAAAAACACAACGGATTTAAACAAACTTTAGTTAGGATTACATAATTTTTAAGTTTTAGTTTGAATGTTTCTTGACATTGTGCCGGCAATCAACTGCAGATTCCAGTCATGCAGAAACCGCTTGTTGGCTTAACAGATATATATATAT
>JAYDZF010000013.1:7118212-7138106 GCA_034509105.1 Microcambeva barbata
CTTATTAATAGCATCTAATGCCATTTTGTATGTTACCATTACTTAATAATTGAAAAATCTAAATGAACAGATTGCAAAAATGTCATTTGTTATTGCATTTACTAGTAAATTTAAAATTGTTATAAATTGTGCCATTAATTGGTCCGCATAATTGTCTAGGAGTAGTAGTGTAAAGAATGGGGAATGGATGTGAGATTTGCATCCAGGCCAGCCTCAGATTCCAGGCCCGTCTCCAAATGCAGAATCTAGATCCAGGCTGAATTTGGTAGTTAGTGCAAGTGGAATACGAACCAAATCTGGATCTACTCCGGATACACGTCTTATTTTATCAATCATGTGTCTGTTAGTCTCAAAACCTACGTCTTATCACCAAAACGAGTGTGGGGATATGCAGCGTAAAATCAAGGAGAAAAATAGATGAATCTGAGTGGATTTGGTTACACCTGTTCCCCTGTCCCCACATTTCCCTCAATCCATGTCTTGCATTTTAATTGGTTGTCCGATATTCAGTTTGTCTGCTTCAGTCTGGAGCATAATTTTGATCTCTGAACGAACAGCGTTGCATCCTGAGCCAAATCTCCAGAGCCCAGGACCTTTTACGTCATTTTTCACAGAAAGCAGTCACACAAAAACGTTCAAAAATAAGCTTTTATTGAATGTATAAAAGAACTAATTAAATTGGCCTTTTTGGTTTAATCTCCAGAGGAACGAGATGAAGGCCAAACCTTTACTAACATCAATATAAAAACAAATACAATTAAAATATACTACAAACCCCCAGAAACCCATGCAATTCAAAAACTTTTATTGCAGTTGTAAAATGTGTGTGGAAAGTCTTTTTCAACATTTCACATTATCAGGCAGATTTGACAAAAAAGTTCCAGTTGACTTGCATGGTATGTACAACCTAGTCAGAATCAGAGAGAATGATGACTTCTTCTGGGTCACATTGTGTTGACACATTCACCTGTGGGATAAAAATATGATAAAACAATTAATATTCCTGGTACATCTGTAACTTTACAAAATAGCATACAAAAAAAAACACATGATGTTATTTTCTCTGATGAAGCCCCCTTTAGACTGTTTGGGATATCTGGAATAATGAATGTCAGGAGAAAAAAGGTGAGCTCTACCTAGGGATGCTCCGGTAGCACTGTTTCACATACCAAGTATGAGTACATGCATTTGGGTACTTGCCGATACAGAGAACAATAACATTACAGTTGGAACAACGAATTAATCGCAATAAATACATAAATAAACTCAGTTAGTGTTAGAGAAATTTAAATATATTACTCAATAACTATTTAGTCATTTAAACCTATAGACTTAATACTTTCTCTCTGCTCAGGAATGATTCTGGTTTAAAAAATGTGTGCTCAGATGGGACAGAATAATCACAGCGCAAAACCATTCTGTGCAAAAGACACACTGCAAATTCATAATTTTCAGAAACACTTGTGCAGAGTTTTTTGTATTTATACATCATTGCCCTAGCACTACCATGGGTCCTGTCATCCAATCAGTGAAGCATCCTGAGAGAATTCATGTGTGTGGTTGCTTCTAATTTAGGGGTGTTGCCTAAGAACACTGCCGTGAATAAGGGATGGTATCTTCTTTTATGAAACTCTTGGCACGCTGCAGTAAGTGCATTTTAACTGACATTTAAAAACTGATTCCACTTTGCACCCGACATCTAAAATATCTCACACATTCATAAATAAATACCTCGCACCTGGATATCTCACAAATCTTCTCTCACATCACACACCTTCACGCAGACTGAGATCATCAGATGCTAATCTTCTGTCTACACCCCGGTTTAGGCTGTCCACCATGTGTGGCAGATCTTTTAGTGTTGCTGCCCCAGCACTCTGGAACTCTCTGCCCTTGACTATCCGCTCTATTTCTTCTCTTTCCAAATTCAAAGCATCTTTATAAACGTATCTCTTCTCACAGCACTTTCTTTCTTCTTCATGGTCTGCCTTTTAAACCTCTTCCCCCACACTATGTATGCTTTGTTTTTTGCGTGCTTGAGATTTGTGAAAGGCGCTATATAAATAAATAAAACTTATTATTAAAACTTACTTTGTTCTTTTTAGGCGGAGGAGTAGAGCAAGAGCTGCTTACTGTGTCCTGATTGGGTGTGTCGGCCCGGGTGGAGTAAGCTCGTACACATGTCACTTCCACATCCGAATGGTCATCACTGTCACCATGCATAAAACACAAGAGCGTCATTCGGTGCAGCCAAACAACTCAGGAACTATTGTTACAGAGTTTTTGTTTACCATGTGTAAACAGCATTTATAGCACTTAGAAATACAAATGATAAGTATTTAGTAGCGATTAACACAATTCACACCAATTCAGCATCGGTATTGACGCTTAATGAATCAATTCACTTTAAACAGCCAAAATTAGGCATTATGCAAATTATGTTTGTACCTACCTAAGGAATTAATGAGAATTCATTAGTTAGACACAACTTATTTTTGTGTATAAATAGAAATAAAAGATCACAAATACAGTATTTTGTTTTACAGATAAATACATATAAGGACACTTATAATCTGGCTTCAGTTTCATTACGTAAAAAAAATCATATCATGAACCCATTATTGTCAATCCTATTGCATTGTGGGTAAAGTTTATCAATACATTCCTAGTACAAGACAAAATAATAACATTAAAAATGACTTTAACTAAGAGACAAACAGAATGTATAACATACATAATTAATAATCTAATTTCTAATACAGCTGACTTTTGCTGAAATGTGATTTTTCATAAAAAGATTACCTCATGCTGTTCCGTGCGATGTTGTTCTGAACATTCGATTCCCGTTTTCTCTTCTTGCTGATACCCGTCGATTTAATCAGCTCAGTGCTAAGTGTTGAAGTACTGCAACTGACCAACTTGGTTACTTGAAAGTTTTCTGTGCTCTGATTGGTTGACACATTGTTTGCGACATCACTGTTCCCATTGGGCATAGTTCCAAGATGCCCTTCAGAAGCAATGTTTTTTACCGTTCCAGGTTGATTTGGGATCTCTGACAAGGAAAGACTTTCGATACTGTGCTGCCCATTAAGGGATATTTCTGTTTCATTCACAGACAGTGGGCTCTCCTCACCACTTTCACCTGCATCATGGCTGGACAAAATATTAAGCGGAGAAAGCCCATCGTTGGTTTGCTCTTCAGCATAACAGCTATTCAACAGCTCATCTTCGTTGTCATCATCATCTATAATGTTACAAAAAACATTTAGTGAATTAACAGAAATACTTTGTCATTGTACAGTACAACAATCGCATACAAACACATAGCCAGGTTATTATGGAGCTGGGGTCAAAGCGCAGGGTCAGTAATCGTATTGCACCCCTAGAGAAGAGAAGGCCTTTGCTCAAGGACCCAAAGGATTCTTCTCATACAAAAGCTTCCAGCTCATTAAACTCACATTCCTGTCTGTAGAAATTTAAGGTTTCAACTGTTTCAGTGTTTTTGCATCAATTGAACTTCTACAAAAATGTCAAAACTTATTATATTATATCCAAACAAAACATTTCAAAATCACCAGGTCGACCTGAAAGACTAAGATACATAAGTAAAAGCAAGGACCTTGTCCCACTTGTTCTGTGCTGGCCAGTAATTCTTCTTCAATATCAGAATCTGATGAAGCATCCTCTTCTTCCTCCTCCTCATCCTCCACTTCTTCCTCCGCTTCTTCCTCCTCCTCCTCCTGCTCCTCTTCCTCCTGCTGCTTCTTCCCATCAGTCTTGTCACACTCTATTTTAGTAGCAGTCTGTTGGCCATTCTACAGCAAAATAGTGAAATTTAGTAAACAGACACAAAATGATTCGGAATGATTGGATATACTTTAATTATAAGTAAGATCAAAAGTAAGATTCAAGTATTTACTGTCAAACACAGTTATGGACAATTTAGTACCTGCAGTTTACTTCACTTGCATGTGTGGAAGGAAACCCACACAGACATGAAGAGAACACCCCACACCCCGTTTTACTCTTTACCTCTTTCCTCTCCCTTTCTTTCTCCACACGTTTTTGCCTTTCCTCCTCCTCTGTGTCATCCTGCTTGTTGGCATATGTACTGATGACTTTTTCCAGGTTTGCAAGGGCCACTGTTCTGTTTGTGCGCAGCTTCTGGGCTAAAACAGTGTCGCTGAGTGCCGGGTCTGTGGCTACAGACATAAAAGGAAACAGGTTAGCATTGTCCTGTGATTATGACACGACAAAGAAAAAAGAAAGTTTGTGTACTAAACACAGGGACAAAGTTGTAGAGAAGTACAAGTCAGAGTTGGTTTATAAAAAATATCCAAATATCTGATGATCCCCAGGAGAACTATCAAATCAATCATCATCAAATGGAAGGAACATGGTACCACAACAAAACAGCCAAGAGAGGGCCATCCACCAAAATTCTCAGACCGTGCAAGGAGGGCATTTATCAGAGAGGCATCACAGAGACCAAAGGTAACCCTGAAGGAGCTGCAGAGTTCCCAAGAAAAGACTGGGGTAGAAAAAAAACTCATTTTGAGTTTGCCAAAAGGCATTTGGGAAACTCCCCAAATGCATTGTGGAAGGTGCACTGGTCAGATGAGACTGAAATTAAAAACCAACACATCTCATCACCCCAAAAATAGTTATATTAGTTATGCACACTAAGTTTTCTTTGCAATAAAAAAATGTCCAATGTTTAAAGTTGTAGGAGGGTTCTGTAAATGAAATGATGCAAATCCTACACCAATCCCTTTTAATTCCAGGTTGTGAGGTAACAAAGCACGAAAAAATGTCAAGGGGGAATACTTAAATATTAAAAATACACTGACAATAACCAACAACTTCACACATGCCACCACACAGTAACTTACTGGGCTTGTAGAGGTCTGTGAGATGAGAGCCAAAGTTGTACACCATGTCAAGATGGCGTCTTTCTTGAAGCTTGTTACCCGTTTCTCGAAACACATCCTGCGCAATCTGTACTTGCTTCTTATGGCTGAGAACGAGCTGATACTTTTCATTAGCACGCTTCACCACTTGCAGAATGTCCCCATAGTCTGGAGGATTTAGTTGGACGTCTGCTTGGTTTATAAATCGCTCAATCTGTAAAAGCATGGCAAACATTAAAGAGATATATTCTGATGATGTGAAAATAACCACTGTGCACCACCATAGAATACCAGTGTATACTACAATAACGCTACAATAAATTAAACAACAAATTAGTTTGAGTACAACAGCTTGCAAACTATATATAATAAAATGTATGAAAGAATTGTTTATTCGGATTTAAACATCATGTTTTACACTTTTGGTCACATTCATGACAGACACAAGGTAATTATATACTATAAAAGTTTAATTGGTTCAGAACTTTATATCAAACACAATCATGGACAATTTTGTATTCTCCAATTTACCTCACTTGTTATTTGGACTGTGGGAGGAAATCCGAGCACCCCCCCCTCCCCCACAGACACGGGGAGAACATGCACAGCAAAATCTAACATGCAGTAGAACAATTTTGGAAATCGAAATTAGTGGTGATTAAAGTTTCGACTCTGGAGGATGTTGGACCGATTGATGCACAGGCACAATGTTAATAAAATATTAGCAGATAACATTAGGATATTGCTTTAAATATACAGTGGAGAAAATAAATATTTGATCACTTGCTGATTTTGTAAGTTTGCCCACTGACAAAGATATGAATAGTCTATACTTTTAAGGGCTTATTTTTAGTGAGAGAAGAAATATCAAAAAGAAAGTCCAGAAAATAACATTGTATAAATACATACCGTATTTTCCGGACTATAAGCTGCTACTTTTTCCTTTACCGTTTCGGAACTTTCGGTTTACCGTTAAATCTATCCAATATATATAAAATCTCACAACCTAGATATCAGCGGCTTATAGCTCGGTGCGGCTTTTATATATATATATGGACAAGGCTGGAATGGGCTACAAGGAAGAGAAATGCTGACAAACTCTGTAAAGCTGCTTTGTGACAATGTCTATTGTAAAAAGCACTATGCAAATAAATTGACTTGACTTGACTTGACAATGACCCAAAGGACACCGTATTCATTGTCAAGAATGGAAGTGGAAACATTATGTTTTGGGTGTTTCTCTGCTAAGGGCACAGGACTACTTCACCGCATTTATGGAAGAATGGATGGAGCCATGTACCATCAAATGACAACCTCCCTCCCTCTGCCAGGACATTAAAATTGGGTTGTGGCTGGGTCTTCCAGCACGCCAATGATCCAAAACCCCCAAAAGAAGCACATTAAGGTATGGAGTGGCCTAGTTAGTCTTCAGACCTTAATCCCATAAAAAACTAGTTGACCTTCAGACCTTAATCCCAAAAAAAGGAGTTGAAAATACTAGTTGCCAAGGGACAGCCTCAAAATCTTAATTATTTAGAGAAGATCAGCAAAGAGGAGTGGACCAAAATTCCCCCTGACATGTTTGCAAATCTCATCATCAACAACAAAAATGTCTCACTGCTGTACTTGCCAACAAGGGTTTTGCCACCAGGTATTAAGCCATGTTTGCTAGAGAGATCAAATACTTCTTTCTCTCTGCAAAATGCAATGAAATTTGTATATTTTATACACTCTAATTTTCTGGATTCTCTTTTTGATATGCTCTCACTGTAAATTATAGACTATTCATGTGTTGGTAAGTGTGCAAACTTACAAAATCGGCAAATGATAAAATATTTATTTATTACACTGTAATTTGTGAACCACAGACCAACATAGAGCAAATTATAAGTTGCAGTAATTATGATCTACCATGGTTTTCCATTGTTGGGCCAACATTCTAATCACATACTGTCCACAAGAAGGTTAATGTAATGAGAACTTAAGGATGCAGATGGGTTTAAGTGTCAGGGGATGCTGAATGGACGGTGAATACATTAAGGCAAGAGGAAATCGTCTCCCCGGGAGATTTTACACAGACTTTAATAAAGGTTATGCCATTAACAAAAGAGGTAGCTTAAATTAATGATGATATAAATTTACATTTTGAATAATTTACATGATTAAGGAGCATGTGTCAAGGCAATCTTGATATTTAATTCCAGTGGCCAACACAATGCCCTATTAAACTTCCATGGGCTGAGTAAGAACATAAATTGTAAATATAATACCAGTGCATAACCCTATTCCAGTGCATAAAGGAAAAAAAGGTTTAAAAATAAGAAACCACTTCCGAACAATCCTTTTCTGTGTTTCACCAAAATGAACAGTGTTGTTTTTAAGCTAGACAGTTTTGGTGAAACACATAAATTGTAAAACTATAGAAAATAATCTGAAGCATTCTCTTTTTTCCATTACTGTATGTTGATATACTGTATAGTGGGCATTTCAATGTCAAATCTAAAAACTAGTCGAAAATGTACACCATATGGCCATGTGAATGTATTTTCAGGCATATATTTTAATTCAGTGATCATTCATAAAACACAGCGCACAAGAACCACAAATGCACTTGACGAAAACCTAAAACTATAGTGTTTCAATTTGGAAAAAAAACCAATACCTTTTTGTTGATCTCTGGATAACGAGTGCCGTTGTAGGGAATCCTTTGTTCCAAAACTCTGCCAGTCAGCGTGGAGCAACCCTTAATCTCACACAGTTTATTATAGATCTTTATTATCTGAAGAACACATGTAGACAGAGGAAGAACAGCCTTAACAAGAAGCCATATTGAAGTGTTTTTGCAACAGTTAAATTATTTGTGTAGAGGGCACTGAATTAAATTGCCATGCTATTTTGATTAACATATCCAGAGATGTGATTTATCTCACAGACTGTAGATGAATTGAACAACTTGGAGGAATAAAGATGACTAAACTATATCTTCATTCTCCCTTTCTTTAGGTAATAGAAAGAGCTGAGGTCCCACAGCTTCCTTATTATTATTTAACTATTATTTTACTATTATTATTACTACCACCCTTCCTAAAAAGCTTAATTTAACACTCTTCTGTTTAGTGTTTACTATCAATCTTCTCAATTTTTCATCAATTTTTAATGTTAGGCTCCATGTGTATTTGAAAGGCACAATAAAAAAATCATTAAAACATTATTGTTTTTATTATAATTTGTCTCCTCATATTGGCCCCTACAAACTTACTTTGCGCTTGAGTTTATGCTCCTGGATGTAGTTGGAGTCCTCCATCTCTAGATCCTCCAAGCCCAAATCTCTCTGCTGAAGTCGCTTAATCTCATCGTTATAAAGCATCAACAAGTTCTCCAAATATGCTATCTGTGTAAAAGAGGATTTATTGATAGTCAGTGACACATGCCTATTACAATGGCAATGAGACAATGAGACAAAATGTTGCATGATTTTCAGGTAAGAACAATCAGAACAGTTTGTTTCTACCTTGTCACACTATTCATAGGTTATAAAATGTACATCAGTTCTCCAAAAAACAAAGAAGTAAAACAGAAATAGAATGTATGACAACAGTGAAGTACATGCAATACCAGAGTATAGTTGGTACCAAATAGAAAATGTATTTATATTTTGTACGAGCTTTTGTCGATTAGTGGGGCAAAAACAGTATTTAGTCAGCCATTGATTGTGAAGTTATCCTATTTACAAAGATGGGAGAGGTCTGTAATTCTCATCATAGGTACAGTCAACTATGAGATACAAAATGAGGGAAAACATCCAGGAAATCATATTGTAGAATTTTTGAAGAATTCATTTGAATTCAAGACAAATTCCACAAAATGATTGTGGAAAATAAGTATTTGGTCAATAACAAATTCAACTCAATACTTTGTAACATAACCTTAGATGGCAATGACAGAGTTCAAACGTTTCCGGTATTTTGGCCCTTTCCTCCATGCAGATCTCTTGAGCAGTGATGTTTTGGGGCTGTCGCTGGGCAACCCAGACTTTTAACTCCCTCCACAAATTTTCTATGGGGTGTAGGTCTGGAAACTGGCTAGGCCGCTCCAGAACCTTGAAATGCTTTTTATGGAGCCCCTCTAGCTGAAGAAAATGTTTAATAATGAGAAAGCTAGATGAATTAAATTAGCAAATTATCTTTGGGACTTTTGAATGGGAAAGACTAGCTTAGCTATTTTATCAGATTTCACTGTGCTCAGTGTCTAGGCGAAACTAAAATTGTTAAATTGTAAATGTATTTGTATGAAATTGCAACACTGGTTGGTTACATAATAATTGTAACATATAAAAAAACACAATAATATTCTTTTAGTTTGCTTTATTCTGATGTGTTTGTATAGATCAGGAATTGGTCTGGAACAATTAAGCATATAGTATATTGTTTATTAAACAAAGATGTTTCACCAAATACTGAGGCTGGAGATTGAATAATAGGAACTGTTAGGGGAATATTTTATTTTAAAGACACTACTTAGAAGCTACTTAGATGCTTCTCATTTACACATTTACAAAAGACATTTTAAGGTGAGCAGATCTGAGCATTTTCAATTCAAATTGTATGTGGTAACACTTCAGATCTGCAGAGTGAGAGAAGTATACTTTTCCTAAATGTTCCTAAACTTACATGATCCAAATAGATCAACGTATAGCAATCAAACCGCAACAAACAACAGTGTGACTTTTATTATAGAGAAGTTATAGAGGGAATCGAGCAAGATCAACATAACCATGTGCTTACTGGTCAATGTGCAAAACCATAGGATTTTATTATCCAGCCCACAGATGAAATATTATAATAACATACATGTATTTAATTAGGAAAAAAAGAAATGACATGAAAAGGTGGATACCTGTCTTTTGGAAGCTCTTTTAGTTTTCCTTTCCTCGCCCTCCACCACTTTTGAGGTACATTCATCTTCTTTACCAGCTTTCTCTTCTTTGTCGGTGCTTTCATTGTTCTCTTGCTTTTTGGCATTGCAAGGCTGGAGGAGAGCCCTCCTTTTGGCAGAGTGTTGCTTAAGCATGGTGCAGAGTTCATTGATGTAAACAAAGATTTTCGTGCTGTTTTTCTGGGCTCGAGTCAGACATCGGCCCAAAGCATTCCGGAACTCCACAGACATCAAAAACTCAGGTGAGGCCTTGGAGTACTTTGTCTGAAGGAAGGTCACAACCTCTGGGTGTTCCTGAGCATGTGCTGAACAATGGTCCACAAACTAGAAGGGGTCAGATGTCGGTAGAACCAATTAGCTATTTTCACAAAACTAGTTTCAATGAAATGACGTTGATCAAGCAAAATTGTCATAAAAACAATAAATACCAAACAATGTGCCCACTGCCCACACAATAAGGACTGTAAAATAAAAAGGTCAGTCAACCAAACTACTTAACTAATTCAGTAAACCAAAAGGTTCAACAATATTCTATTAGTTGCTGCATGTTTTAATTTGGAATAGTGAATAAATACTACACACAACCGATTACAGTTAAAAAAATGTACTGTTTAAATATGCACATAATCATTTCATAAACAAATACTGCTTCTGCAGTAACAATGGCTGCACAGGTCTAACAAAGAGTCATGCAATTAAGGCTAAGTACAACGGTCTAGTGAAAAGACACAAGGAGCAAATAATCCACACAATTGTTAATTGCCTGTTGTTAAACAAACCATGACATGGCACAAGTACAACTTGACAAACAGTTTATCACAAACGTGAGTACACCCCTCACATTTCTGCAGATATTTAAGTATATCTTTTCATGGGACGACACTGACAAAATGACACTTTGACACAATGAAAAGTAGTCTGTGTGCAGCTTATATAACAGTGTAAATTTATTCTTCCCTCAAAATAACTCAATATACAGCCATTCAAGTCTAGACCATGCACCACCAGGAACAAAAGTGAGTACACCCCTAAGAGACTACACCCCTAAATGTTCAAATTGAGCACCACTTGTCATTTCCCCTCCAGAATGTCATGGGACTCGTTAGTGTTAACTGGTCTCAGGTGTGCATAGGGAGCAGGTGTAGTACAGCTTTCACACTGAAAGTTCCAACATGGCACCTCATGGCAAAGAACTCTTTGAGGATCTTAAAAGATGAATTGTTGCACTACATGAAGATTGTCATGGCTACAAGAAGATTGCCAACACTTTAAGACTGAGCTGCAGCACAGTGGGCTGTGCTGTGCTGTTGGTTGTCCAAAGAAGCTGAGTGCAAATGCTCAGCGTCACATCCAAATGTGCTCTTTGAAAGATAGGTGCAGGAGTGCTGTCAGCATTGCTGCAGAGATTGAAGGGGGGGGGGGGGGTCAGCCGGTCAGTGCTCAGACCATACACCACACACTACATCAAATTGGTCTGTATGGCTGTCACCCCAGAAGGAAGCCTCTTCTGAAGTCTGTACACAAGAAAGCCCGCAGAAGACATGTCAACAAAGGACATGGATTACTGGAACCATGTCCTATGGTCTGAAGTGACCAATATTTATTTGTTTGGTTCAGATGCTCTCGAGGCGGTGTGTGGCGGCAATCGGGTGAGGAGTACAAAGATAAGTGTGTCATGCCTACAGTCAACATGGTGGTGGGAATGCCATGGTCTGAGGATGCATGACTGCAGCAGCTGTTGTGGAGTTACATTTTATTGAGGGACACATGAACTCCAGTATGTACTGTGAAATACTGAAGCAGAGCATGATCCCCTCCCTCCAGAAACTGGGTTGCAGGTGAGTGTTCCAGCATGATAATGACCCTAAACACACCTCTAAGATGACCACTGCTTTACTGAAGAGGCTGGGGGTAAAAGTGATGGACTGGCCAAGCATGTCTCCAGACCTAAACCCAATAGAACAGCTTTGGGGCATCCTCAAGTGGAAGGTTGAGGAGCACAAAGTCTCGAATATCCGCTAGCTCTGTGATGTCATCATGGAAGAGTGGAAAAACATTCCAGTGGCAGCCTGTGAAGCTCTGGTAAACTCCATGCCCAGGAGAGTTAAGACAGTTCTGGAAAAATAATGGTGGCCACACAAAATATTGACACTTCAGGAACTTTCACTAAGGGGTGTACTCACTTTTGTTGCCGGTGATTTAAACATTAATGGCTGCATATTGAGTTATTTTCAGGGAATAATGAATTTACACTGTTATATAAGCTACACACAGACTACTTTTCATTGTGTCAAAGTGTCATTTTGTCATTGTTGTCCCATGAAAAGATTTACTTAAATATCTGCAGTAATGAGATGGGTGTACTCACTTTTGTGATAGACTGTAATTCAGTATGATAATTGGCAGATAAAAACTGCTTGTTAAAACACCCACCTCGCTGAAGAGCTTCTCATTTTCTATTTTCAAGACATGGCTCTTTTTCTTAGCCGAAGCGAAAGGTGATTCTAAAATGTGAGTCGATTGTGGCTTTTCAACTTCAAATGTACTGGATGCACAGGATGTCGCTTGAGGATGTAATGTAGACTGAAAAAACTCTTCAGTGTCATCATCATCAAGGATCATAATGCTTTCCATCACCTTTGCACCAGCTGCCATCAGTGATGGGACTTTAAATGTTTATGAACCTAAAAAAATGAAGTTTCAGAGTAAGCAATACATTTAACCATCAATTTGGTTCCTCCCCCTAAATGTACCAAACATGGCTTTTTATGATGTTCGTGTCCATTTGTTGCTATCTGTAATATGAATTTCAATATATTTAAATTCCAAATATGGCAGCCCAGGTTTAGTACAGAGTAACATCAAGCCAATATCATATTTGGCACAAGCCGCAATTCACTATATCCAATCAACCTGGTAGCATGTCTTTAAACTGTGAAGGGAAACCGGAGTACCTGGAGGAAACCTATGGGGAGAACATGCAAACTCTGCACAGAAAGGATCCAGATCGCCCCACCTGGGGATCGAACCCAGGACCTTTTTGCTTTGATTTAAATAAATAAATAAATAGTACATTTAAATCACATAAAACGGCAAAAGTAAGTTCTGAACACTTGGAATCAGCATGAACTAACAGTGCACCTGTACAGTACCCTGTAACAATGCCTATTTATGTTAATCACCTTAAACCTCATAACAGCCGTTTCCAGCACAGGATGCTGTTGGTTTGACATTTTTCTTTTGTCATCAAAAACTCTGAGGTGTTCAATCACCTTTGCGCATGTGATACAACCAAATATATGGTCACTTCAGGTTCAGGTGCACCGTCCAGGGTGTTACCTTGTGCCTTGCGCCCGTTGAAGAGCTGGGATGGGCTACAGCACCCCTACCCGACCCTAACTGGGATTAGTGGTTTAAGAAAATGTACTAAACAGTGAGTCCAGTGATGGTCCCATATTGATTAATTTCATAATGGTGTCAGAATAGAAACAGGTAACACATAGGCTGTAAATGAAACGAGTTGTATGGATAGTGGGGCATCTTAAAGGTTGGTCGGAGACGTTTTGCAATGAGTAATGGTGTGTATTTAAAGAGTAAATGCTTATTTCACCTCAGGTTTGACTGAAACATTGGATTTTTTTCTGGTTTATTAGTAAGGAATGTTCGTTAATTAGAATTGTAATATTTTATCGAAAATCAGAAAACGAAGCTTATAACGCTTTTGGTGTCTCAAACTACTTCCTAGCCTATTAGCATTAGCCTGGTCCATGTCCATCTAGCAATTTCGACTGGTAAACTGTACTAAAACAATAAATCATAGACACACGAATTTTCGAGTTAGTATTTACTAAACATCCCTGAATTATATTTTCACGCGATAATACAGGCATTGTATAAAGGAACGTAAAACAACACAACTTACGCGCTTGACTGTGAAACCAACTGATCAAGTCAACATCTCCAGGTTGCCAGATACATGGGTGACCAAATCCACACGAATAATGACCTCGTGTATGTCAACTTCTCTATACAACATAAACATCAATATTTACCATGTGTGGCGTTTAGTATTTAATAAAAAAAAATCAAAAAAATGACAGCGAAAGTAGCTGCACACATTTACAACCACAAAACACGGTAATGGCAACAGGGCTCGAAAACAACGAGTAATTCGATTCGATGTTGGTCAAGACTCTCTTCGCTCATTGGTCATTGCTGCTTTCGTTGTTCTAAATATTTTTGGCGCTTATTGTCGCCATCTAGAGCACACGCCGTTAGCTTTTAAAATATTTTGTTGCACCCGAAGCGTGTAAATATAGAGAACAAGCAAATAATATATAATTTCAAATAATGCGTAAGCATCAGTTAAATGGCTTGCCAGTGTATGTTGTACCAACGTGGCACTGGGGAGTTCAGACTCTCGCCGATGGGTGTAGTGGAAAATCCTGATGTTCCTGGTGTGCAGGTGATAAATTATCCCTCTTCTAACCTGAGCACAAGTTTTAAAACAAATTAAAATTTCTTCTTTTATTATAACTTTATTTTTTCTGTTGTTTAAATGATCAGATTACTGTTGTAATGTGTTGCACAAGAAGTGCACATATCTTATAGATATATCAGACTGAACACATCAGCAAGGTCAATCATGAAATCTGTTATTTCCCTTGAAATCTCATCTTAATTATTTTTCTGTTACTTGACAATGCATGTTCTGAAAGTAACTTTAGACCATCTTGCATGGATATCATGTATGGATATCTTAAAAACACAAATGACATCCTGCAATTGGTTTGGTCTGCCTTAGTCTATTTGTTTGTTCATCTTAATGATGGTCTTTCTAGAATTGACAATCTGCTTCAAGAACTGTCAAATTGTGCATGGCAATTACAAATGATAGCGAGTGATTCAACCGACATCTGGTAGTAGTTCTGTCCCGCAATTTAGTAATTGTAGTATGATTCTCTGCATTACCCACAAAATTATAATAGTGAAGCATTAAACATTAATGTCCATGTTCATAGAGGTTTGATTGTCATGCATTCAAGCTGACAATGGTAAGAAAAAATATAAACCCGAATTTTTCATGAAACTGAGTATGTTCATTTCAGTACAGGAGCTTATATCTATCGTTTATCAATCACAAACACCATTACATCAGGCATGTTTCAGCATTCAATTTTGAGAGGACAGACTGGACTCTTGGAAGAGTTATCACTAGTTATTGATAACAATCCAGGAACGTTTTTCTTAAAGACATTAACAGTCATGTGAGCTTATATTAATGTTTTACAAAAAAACATAAAAAAATTCATTTAATAAATAAATCTATATGTTCTGTTTTATATGCCTCCTTTTTTATTTTTTTTTATTATTTTTTTAGAAAGAATAGTCCAACATTTCAACAAGCAATATACGTAAATCTATGGATGTAATTCGGAATAACAATGAACAAATAAAAAACAAACTTGCACTACAAATTTATTTTTAATTCTATCAGATACAGTAAATACAAATCAGCTGTAACTAAGTCAAAGGCTTATTCGTCCCTCAGAACATTCCCTTCCTGTAGTGATGAATTAGGTCTGATACATCCTCCTTACACACCTTAATCCAACCATCCTCCTTCATGTGGTACACTAAAAGACAAGAGCACAATAAAGAGTTGGTTTAGGGGAGCCAAATCAATCAAAACTGAAAATGAAAAAAGAAAATATAGATTTGAAAAGTGACAGAGATCGGATAATTTCTGAAAACCTGGTTAAAGCTTGTAATGTTTTAAAGATTGTATTATTATCTATGTATACAAGAATAAATTTAAAACAAGTCCAGTTCTCTAACCACTAGGTCACAGCTGACTTTTTTTAATTTAGCACAATATAGATTTTTTGTGCAGCACAAAAAAAGCCAATATGGCTTTCAAACCAGCAAGCTTAGTCTCATAACTGAGTAATTTGGAGTCTGATTGAGTCTGACTTACGGTTCACCACCCCACCAGAGTAGGCATCTCTGTGTGTAGCATGGGCTATGCCACGCCGGCCAAGCTCATATGCCTCTTCCACAGTCATATCCTCATGGTAGCCGCTGTCCACCACCCCGTATGCGTAACTGTTCCCACAACCAGTGGAAAACATTTGCCCTGAAAGCCGTGTGCCATTGTCATCAACGTAATATAAACCTGGACCCTGAGAATGTCAAGACAAATTAACAGGCGTTACATCCTTTGTCAAATATGTACAACGTGGTTTAGAAAAAGTGTGGGTGTGTGTATGTGCTTGTACCTTCTTGTCCCAACCACAAATCATGCTGCCCATGGAGAGGCCCATGCCTCTGTAACCTAGCATCATGTTGGACAGCAGTTTAGAAGCTGCAGACACTGATATTCTTTGCTTATTCCGTAGTTTGTAAAGCCTGGCATACATAAAACAGCACATACAGTAAATTAATTGCATAATAAAATAATGTATTGATAAATGGGAACGATTGATTTTATCATGAAAATTACTTTTATGTCACATAGCAAAATATGGGATAAACTTGAGTATCTAATTGAATTTGTGTTTCCCATGAAAGAAAATCCAAATTTGAAAATTCTGTAAAATTGGTTATACAGTTTTGTGTGTAGAGACTATTGTATCCTACATTTAGGCATATAGTTTTGGATTTAATCAGTTTGTAGTTTTAGAGAAACCCATCTCCATATATAAATTCAAATTATAACTTTACTCTATTTGTGGATTCGGTCCACTCAGTTAGCTTCAGCTGACCTGCACTCTTTAGCCAGAAGTCGTTCCCAGTACTGGCAGTCTGCTGCACTTCCAGACATGGTTCCCAGCAGGTAAGGGTTGATCTCAATGACCTTGTTTGCCTCCTTTGAGGCTGTTTGAAAGAAAAAAGTTAAGTTACATTACCATTCTTTAAATTATTTAAGCTTATTGTAACGTTAAGTCTTTTAAGTACTTGTTTTCTCTTGATGTATTGCAAACATGCCTACCAATATAGCTACCAGCCGAAGCCCTGGAATCAACTGCCACGATAACACCATGGCGGAACTTAAAGGCAAGTGTGGTGGTGCCATGATTCATATCTATTGATATCCCATTTTCAGAACTGGATGATTTCATGAATGTCGAAGGCTGGAAAAATAAAAGCCATCAGTCACAAACCTTAAAGTAATTGTTCTTTGTACTTTGAAATAGTTAAAGACGGAGCCATCTCAAGTAGTTTTTATTTTTTTAAATATAAATCAGGTCTGCAGCAACAACATTAATTGAACAATTATAATTTTCATGTCCCTTAAAGTTATATGTGTATGAGGTGGGTTGGGGACAGTTTACCAAACATCAGCAACTAATGACAGGAACAATATAAACTCCACAAAATCATGCAAAAAAAAGTTCTGTCCAAAATGAAAAGGCTTTTTATAAAAGCAAATATTTATTTAACCCATTAATTAGACTACTTACGTCGAATCCAACTGGAACAGCAAATTCTTGAGATTTTGTCCCAAAAGTGTAATGATTTGGTCGATCTAAAACCTGCGTTCGGTTTGAGCCAAACATCTGTCTTCCGAAACCGGAATAGGACAAAACACCACTCACGTCCAAAAGAGCCATGCTTTTTTAAACCAGAGATTTGCTATGAAATTAAAGAAATTATATTAAAAAAAATAAGAGTAAACTATTTTAGCCGTTTCACTGAAATATGATTCCTTTGTTCAAACGCAATACGACGCCTATTGAAACTGAAAGCTGTAGCGCTATAGGTTTATTTTACTTTCGGTTATTAAAATTATTATTAATGAAAGCATTCTTTTTAATAAACACACTAAAAATAAACACAATTTCATAACATGTCGTATTTTCATAAAAGCATAACATATTTTACTTAAACATATCTTCATTATATTTACTAATTTACAATATCCCCATTGTCGACGTTTTAGGCACGGTGGTCCAATGGGAACTCGTCAATGTTTACGTCATCAGTTTTTAGGAAGATTGCAGGACTTCAGGTTGCTCCGGCTTTATTCAATAAAATTATAAGGGAGGCGGTTTATGAGGTTTGAATTTGGTAGCAGTTTAGTTAAAGTGCTGTTAAATATATAAATGTACCGATAAAAACATTTAATATGGAATTGGTATTTCATATTTCTTATTATTTATTAATTGTCGTATCTTATTATTATCTTCTTCCGTACAACTACAAAAGTAGCTTTTTCAAAGTGTAAAAACAAAAATGGGAGCATAAATAACTCATGAAAGACACAGATTTTTTGGGTATATATTTTTTTTAATTTTTATCTTTAAGATTATTAATAAAATGTCCAACCAAAAGCAAACTTTATATTTTAAAAAACCAAACATTTAATTTCTTTTTGAATATGTTCTTTAATAGAAATGATGAGCATATTTAAAACAATGGTCTGTCTGCAAACCCACACAGTGATTTAAAAACAATTTCAGACATGATTTAACGTTTTCATTTCACTTTCTTTGCTTTGGAATTTACAGAATAAAAACAAAAGTACTGTTTGACTGGAAAAGATGAAATGTTTTCTCAGCTCAGGCGGTTTCCATTGTCTGAATTTTCTCATGCACCAGTTCCAGGTGAATCACCTTTTCAGTTAAAACTGGTGTTGTCCCAGGCTTATACCTATACTTTTTTAGTCTAAAGACAAAAGAAAACATATATTTTATTGGTGTTTAGCAATCAGGTGCAAACTTGTATGCTGCGCTAAAGTAAGAGACACCCCATCTTTCCATATTAATAAGGCATGATTATTATTTAAGGTTAACCCTAGAATAACCAATGAATAAGATTTTTAATAGACAAAATTGGCCATATATATGTAGTGTAGCGCTTGGGACCAACACTACACTGGTTTATGCATCCCAGTGGATAGTTCCCTATAGCACAATTAAGTGTCTCCAATTAACCTGGCTGCATCTTTTGGACTGTGAGAGGAAGCCCACGTAGATGGGAAGAACCTGCCTTGAGATCAAATCGAGTGACCTTCCTGCAGTGACAGTGCTATCCAGTACTGATCCAGCGTGCCATTCAGATTGAAATAAAATATTATTAGATATAATTTGCTTATTGGATACTGTAGTAGTATGCTAAAAAGACATACACAATAACAGTAACACACTACACGGGTAAATAAACCAATTAAATAATACAGCTCACCTTTTATCATTATATTCAGATTCATTATAGGGTCTGATGTAGTCAACTCCCTTATTGGTAATGACACATATGTCAATGTTGTTGCCAGAGCCAAGGTCACTCATGATACCTGAATGGATGGAATGATGCACTAATGCCTTGGCTTCTTCTAGCTGGAAGACAAATGAAAAAATTTTTTTTAATAGTTCATATTTAAAAAGCAGATTCACAAAACAACCATTTACCTCCATGTTTGGTCTGAACCTGTCCTCGAGTATACCCAAGGCAGCTAAATCACCAGACCCTTTGACAGACATTAAAAATCACACATTAAGCAAAGAATTAATATATAGTAAACTTATTTATGCCTAATGCTTACCCATGGCAAGATAGGAAACACTGTCCATGTTTCCATAGGGCCCCACTCTGTAGAGATGATTTCCAGTGCAGTCCACCCCTCCTAGAATTAAATTTGCACCAATCATACCGTGATACCTAAAATGTGACAGCAGAAACACAAAGATAAACTTATAAATAAAATGATACCATGAAACACTTTGACCTGAAGAAATATATGTAAAAACCTAGCTATGGCATACTGTACTGTTTTTGCACCTGAACAGCATATCCTGAAGGATATGAGCTGCCATGATGACTCGGGGGTTTCTGCCGCTATTCATGGAGAAAACTGTAAGGTTGGAAGAAAGCAAGTCTGTGGTTTTCTCAGTGTCGGCTGCTGTCCCTGCTCCACAGCAACTAAAATACAGTATAAAGACAATAATGTACACAAAATGCACCTTTTAAATGTGCATTATAAATATAACAAATAAAAACTGGTTGTGCCGACAATTCTGCAAAGAATAAAATGCCACTGCAATCACCTT
>JAYDZF010000013.1:7181953-7192073 GCA_034509105.1 Microcambeva barbata
ATTTTTGTAACCAATTTGTTACCGTTAACCCTGTTTTTAGATTTTATATATAGGTGCTGGTCATAAAATTAGAATATCATGAAAAATCTATTTCAGTAATTCCATTCAAAAAGTGAAACTGACAACTAATGAAACCCAGAAATCTCAGAAAATTAAAATATTGTAAAATGGTTCAATATTGAAGACACCTGGTACCAGACTGTAAACAGCTAATAAATGCAAAACACCTGCAAAGGCCTTTAAATGGTCTCTAGTTTTGTAGGATACACAATCATGGGGAAAACGACCAGCGAGCGCTTGCACAAGGAGGGCAAGACACAAAAGGTCATTGTGTTTTCTGGTCCAAGGTCGAGCACTTCATGCACTTCATGCTTCCTGCTGCTGAGCAACTCCCTGCCAAATCCTGTTGGAAAATGAAATCTGCATCTCCATATAGTCCCAAAGCTACCAGTACCTGGTTTAAGGATCATGGTGTCCCTGTTCTTAATTGGGCAGCAAACTCACCTGACATAGAACATTTATGGGGTATTGTGAAGAGGAAGCATGTCCAACAATTCTGAAGAGCTGAAGGCCACTATCGGAGCAACCTGGACTCTCATAACACCTGAGCACTGCCACAGACTGAATTCATGCCACATTGCTGCACTAACCCAAGCCAAAAGAGCCCCAAATAAATATGAGTTCTGTACATGCTCATAGTTTTCATGTTCATACTTTTCAGTTGGCCAGCATTTCTAAAAATCCTTTTTTTATATTGGTCTTAAGTAATATTCTGATTTTCTGTGATACTGAATTCATTCATTTTTGACCATTTTTCCAGAAGCACATTTGTGAGGTCACATACTGATGTTGGATGAAAAGGCCTGGCTCTCGGTCTCTGCTCTAATTCATCCCAAAGGTGTTCTATTGGGTTGAGGTCAGAGTTCCTTTCACTGGAACTAAGGGGCCAAGCCCAGCTCCTGAAAAACAACCCTACACCATTAAACACCCCCCCCCCACACACACACACACTAAATTTTACAATTGGCACAATGCAGTCAGACAAAGCAAGCACCTGGCAAACATCAACCCAGGCCTGTCCATCTGATTGCCAGAGAAGCGTGATTCGTTACTCCAGAGAACGCACCTCCACTGCTCTAGAGTCCAGAGCTTTACACCACTGCACCTGGCACTTTTGTCTTAGATGCAGCTGCTCGACCATGGAAACCCATTCCATAGAGCTCTCTGTGCACTGTTTTTGAGCTAATCTGAAGGCCACGTGAAGTTTTGGAGGTTGCTGTGGATAATCTCCATGAAGATTAAGGTTCTCAATTGGATTAAGGTTTTGGCTTTGACTAGGCCAATTAAATACATTTACATGTTTCCCCTCAAACCACTTGAGTGTTGCTTTAGCAGTATGCTTTGGGTGAACCTCCAACCCAGTCTCGAATCACTGACCGATCGAAACATCTTTCCCTCATCTCAGACCAGTTTCCGAGTCCCTGCTGAGATGATAATGGATTTTATGGTTCTCTGTGGTGGCCGAAAAGTTCAACTGTGGTCTCATCTGAGCAGAGCATACATTTGGGGAGTCTCCAAAAAGCCTTTTGACAAACTCAAAACAAGCCTTCCGATTTTTATCTAAGTAAAAGCTTTTTTTCCTGGACACTCTTCCATAAAGCTAAGCTGCCTCTCTGATTAATGCCCTCCTTGCCCATTCTGAGAGTTTTGGTGGGCGGCCCTCTCTAGGCAGGTTTGTTGTGGTACCATGTTCTTTCAATTTCATGATAATGGATTTGTTGGTGCTCTGGGGATTATCTGAGTTTTGGATATTTTTAATAACCCAACCTTGAGTTTTACTTCTCTACAACTTTGTCCTTGACTTGTTTGGAGATTTCCTTGGTCTTCATGCTGTTGTTTGGTTAGCAGTGCATCTTGCTTAACAAAAGAGTTGTGTATATACTGACAGATCATGTGACACTTGTGGACACAGGTGGACTTCATTTCAGTCAGCATGTGACTTCTGAATGAATTGGTTGCACCAGAACTTTTTAAGGGCTTTCTAGCAAAGGGGGGTGAATCCATATCCACATGTTAAAGTTTTTATTTCCTTAGACTATTTTGTGTGTGTGTATGTATACAATTTATCAGGTGGATCAAGGTATTTAGCCGATTGACTACACACTACTTCTACTTAATAGTTACTTAATGTCTGTCTGGGATGTTTAAGTATTAATTATTTTTGATGCTCTTTTAATTCTTGAGATTAACAATGTTGATGCATGTTTGTATGTCTCAGGTAACTCTGGAATACAGACCTGTGATTGATGACTCGCTAAATGAAGATTGTGCTGCAATCCCACCTGCCATCCGTTCATATTAAATTATGCTGCTTTTGATCTGTGTATGAACATTGTATGTATTTCATAGATATACAGAAATTTAAGTACACCAGTTCCATAATAATTTTTGTTGTTTCTAAAATGATGTATTATGATTGTGTTTAGTTTATTATTTACTTTGAATTGAAAGGTTCATTTTCGAAGATGAATAAATAGCACTTCTGTACAATTACTTTACTGATAAATGGTTTGAAGGAAGTTGCGAAGAAAATGTTTTTTATTCATCAAAGACATTCAACCCTCTAATGCCATGCATATTTGATAAATATGTTTTAGTAACCTTTAGATCACCAGTGAGTATTGTTTGCATGAAAAGCTTATTGTATACAATTTAACACTCGTATACTGCCCCCTGTTGAATTTAATGTATTTCAAGCACCAAAGGACCTTATAACATACGAAACCAGTGGATTAATGTAACTTACTGATGCATATATACATATATGCATATATATAAGTATATACATACATTGCAGGCATTCATAGGGTTGCTGCATTTATTCATTATAAATTCATACAAACAACATACTGTAATATATATATATATTTCTTTGGTGTGCAGTCATTTGTCCCACATGAGAACAAAACACATATTTTAAGCAGCCCACACAAGGCACCAACTTCTTTAAAAGTGTCACCCTTGGCCATCAGTAAAGGCTATTAATTCTATTGGCAAAGATGCAGGTAATTTGAGTTCATGAGGAGGTCTAACAGGATACTTTTATGCTTCTTGGGCTGAAATAAACTATTGTGTGTCTTAACTTTCTTCAAGTAGATAAGTATGTACCCACAGTGCTCACAGATCATTAAAAAACTATACATGCTGTACTTGTGAAAAGTTCAAATACGTTTGACTTGACTTGAATATAGCAAAAAGTGATACAAACTAAAGAGAGGAAATGTATTTTAAAATCCAATGTGAGGAACTGAAAATCTCAAAATATTAAATGTGACAAGCTTATAACTTACTGCTGGCAAATAACTGGTTTTCTGTGTTTTGTTTTTTCAAAAAATTGTATATCTATTTTCATGCATAAAATACAACATACTGGTTCTCCTGCACTTTCTCTCCTACAAAGGGCCCTTCTGTTCAATGTTCTCTTTTCCCACCTCTTTCCTCCACACCTCAGTGGTACATTCCCATTTAGCCCATCCTCCTGCAATCTACACTGACTAGTTCTATTGTAATGCCACCCAGCCCCCAATTTTAACCAGTGAAAAGTGCAGCGTATACTCACCTTATAAGGACTGTGTGTGTATAAAAATTCCAAAAATAAAACGAAGTAGCTAGGCCTGTATAAAATTAAAACAATCATATATATAAGTAAATAAGACCTGTTAATCTAACATAGTAAAACATTTTGCATGTGTTTACATGCAACTGTTAGGAATACATTTATAATCTGGCTTAAAAATTTTTTTTTCTGAACTTGCTACTGCCCTTGAAGCAACATGTATGACAGTTTTTCAGAATTGTGATGTGTAAGTAAATTGGAAATGTGTGGAGTTCACGGCCTTGCTGTGGTAGTGTGCACTGACTGTCAGGCTAAGATACCTCCTATTTCATGTGACCCTTGGTCTCATACCTTTCTACATGTCTCTATGCAAATAGATTTTTCCCCTTTGCTTTGTCAATAGTGCTCATTCATTCCTTGGATTCTTAAACATGCCCCATTTCTCCTCCATTCATCCTATTTAATTCATTTCTATAATATCTCCTGTGTCTAGGTTTATATCAGTTCTCTTGAAAATACTATCTGCTTGTTTAAAAAAAGTGTGTGTGCGTGTCAGGGCTTTTAACTTGAATATCAGGGGTGGTTAAAGTAGTTAAAACAGAATTTATTCTTTTTACTGCTGCAACTGCAATCTCTTTTGGCTGATCTGTGACCCACTTTGATGGAGGACAATGGAGATCGATGCATAACTCTTTGCACATGTAACCCTTACATCATGCACATTATTTCTCAGAAGTGATGTGAAGTATGATTATTGCAATTCTTTTTGATCAGACGCAGTAGTAGAGGCAAATTATGTTCGAGTCATTGGATACAATTAGAGTATGAGAAAATGCTAAAACCAAGTTTCCTCTTCATTGGAACGAAAGCGCCTAGTTCTTCAAGTTCTTAGTTCATTTGTAAACCTTTTCAGTTGTTGCAATGCTGTCAAGTGGGTTCTGCATGCCCCAGGAATTCGCCAAACCTACTGACTGCATGGCTACAATGCCTGATTTTATACACCTGTCCAGATCTTAGTATATCACAGAATTGGATGTGTTAGCAAAATGGGGACATTTGGAGGAATATTTGCACTGAAATTTAATTCATGAAATGATAAAAGAGGTCCCAACCAAAGCCATGGGTAAACAATAATGTACTGTACATGCTCTGATTTGGAGAAAATGCAGGCAGGATTAATCAGAAATTCTAGTAAACTCAAACTCAAGGGGCACCAGCTATGCCAGACAAAGCTACAAACAAGGGTAGGGAACAACAACTTAACTACAAGATATGTTATGGAATTCAAGCAGTAACATACTGTGGATCACATTGCTCTACCTGATATGCTAACACTTAACACTTATACCAGGTTAACAACAGGGGAGGAAATTACATTGCACCACAGGATGGGAAACAGACACACCCAATATGCTTAAAAAGCTTTACAGTTAACCCAGTCCAAAACAATCTGCTGAAATTGCCAACTCTCAGACAAGCATGTTGCCAATCTGTTTAAAAAGATTGGCACTTTTAATACAAAATTGTAATACAACTTTGTAATTTTGTCTTTCACCATCTACGGCAGCATGGTGGCTAAGTGGGTTCAATCCCCAGACGGGGTGGCTCCCCCTTTCTCTGTGGAGTTTGCATGTTCTGTGTAAGTTTATTCTGAGAGCAATTCAGAAACATTGTGTGTTGTAATGCCAGTCCCAAGCCCAGATAAATAGGGAGAGTTGTGTCAGAAAGGGCATCCAGCATAAATATGATGCTGGGTAAAGAGCAGCTGAAAAAATGAACTTTTTACTGTTAGAATGATATTCTAAAAAGAGAAATCTGGAGAGGGAATCTGGACATATATTGATCATGATAGGGCAAAGCCTATGAATATGACTGCCGTTTGATTTTTCAGACAGCACTTTATGAGGAACTGCCATGCTACTTTGATAAGTATGAGCACATATATAGGAAAATTAATTGCATAAATTCCCAACATGCATGTGTGTGCCATTGTAGGTTTGCGTTTAGCAATTATTCTATATTCTAGCTAGGCACAAACATGAATACCATGAAAAAAGGAAGACAAGAATCAAGGTTCTTCTTTGTACATGGTAGATGAGCTGAGGTTCCAAGTATCTTGGTGTTTCAAAAGAGTATAAAAACCTTTTCAAAAAGGACAAAAAGAAAAAAAATATAATCATAAATGGATCACATACAATGATACACTGGCCAAAAGCATAATATGCAATATAGTTCTCAATTTATCATAATTTGTCATAATACATATGTGTTTGTTGGGTTTTCTCAATGACTCATGTCCACAATGAATAGTTATGTGACAAAGGACTAAATCCATGTCCTCCTCTCACCAACAAGCACACACATTTATAAATACACAGCCATTTTGGTATGTGGTTGCAAACTGGGGTGTGTGTCTATGGTTTGCAGCCCTGCCCAGTAAAATGCAGACCATTCAAGGAACTCTTTAATATAGCTTGCCCATTTCATGATAATTACATAGTCCAATTTTTTAAATATCCTGACTAGCCACAGGCACTTTCTGAGTCTTAGTGGTATACTCATTTGTAATGTGAACTTTACGTTGTGCTCTCCAGGTAGTAAAGAATTCTATTTCAGTAATATATATATAAAACAGCAACTTAAATGTGTGCTTAATGTGGGAAGAATAATATATAAACATGAATTCGGCTCAAGTCTAAAGCACCTCTGGACAAGAAAGCTGGAGTTGTGAAAATGCATTCTGTAAATAATACTTAAACCATATTTAAACAGGAAGTTATGGTTAATAGAAACATAATTTAAGTAGGTAAATGCTTCTTTTAGAAGCCAACATTGAACTACTGTAGCCTACATTTACTTTCCTGCCCCTGTCTACCCTCCTTTCCTCTCTTTCACCCTCTCTCCCTCTCTCCCCACCTCACACTCACACACCTTGGTTCTTGTACAAGAAAGTAAAACGTGTGTCACAGAAGAGTTATTCCAAGTCTTCCTCTGTGCTTTCCACTTTTGGAGCTCCTGTACTCGACTCAATGGGACTTTAGCAGCAATTTAAGTTTAAAAACTAAATATATTATACAATTTGTTCACTTTTCAGTAATATATCAAGGTATTAGTAAAAATACAATATAGACCTCTTTTAAAATATTTTCGTGTCAGAATATAATGACTTAAATTCTGTATTGCTTTGCAGGTTAAACATAGGAACCATGGATATTCCGCTTGGACCAAGGAAGAAACGGAGACTGTGGCACTTGGAACAGACATCCATTGTTTTGACAGTAGTTACGCTTTCTCTGTGCTTACTTCCACAGACACAAGCAGGTAAAGTACATGGAGCTATTGCATAATTGGCCAAATGTGTTTTACTTACTTGCAAAACAGAAACATAATGTTTGAATAAGCAAAAATACTTGGATATAAAGTAGCCTCATGGTACACTTGCACAAGTGCAACAAGTAAACCTTTGAAATTGCCGTTTCACATGGAGAATACAATATTGGGGCAAATGTTGGTGAGATGTTCATTGGTAGTTATATACTGGATCAAAATCAATAGCACAAACGTAATGATAATGATAACATTATGATAAGTTTTTATTATTTTCTTTATATGGAAGTAAACTAGTATGTGTGTCTGTGCTGTGTGTGCATGTCAGAGGGAAAAAAAAACTTTAATGGTGAATGAGTTACAGTGCATAAGAGTAGAGTAAGATTAAAGTACTTGGATCACTGCTATGACATTTTGTGTATTACAGTTTTGATACATTTATTCAAAGTGACTTACAATTGTGACTGATTTACATTTTGAGATGTTGAAGATGAAGGCCATGACCTCACCATGACTATGCTGAATAACAGAATAAACTAAAATAGCATAGTTTTAGTATCACTTCATTTGACATGAAGGTTTTTTTTTATTCAGTGTTAGGTAGAACTATTTGTAGTCTGCACCAGAATAGTAAATGTCTGCTGTCTGCTGGACACCAGGAGAAAACTATTGCTTGACATTAGCAAGAACTCGGCTGAAGAGTTCAAATAGAAGCAGGTGCTTGTAGACTCTAGAGGACCAGCAGGAGCTCATGGGTCTATGGGAAGTCACAGTAGAGGCATGTGGCCCTGGAGGGGAAGGGGGTCTCTTGTCTTTGATTGATTGAGTAGTAGACAATAAATAAGATAAATATATTTAAAATGGCACATGCTTTACATACACAAGAATCTCAGAATCATGTACCTCACGATCAAGAATAGATAAGTATGTCTTTACATTTACATTTCACCAGAGAAGGTAGTTTTGCTCAAAATAGTTTTAAAATAAATTAAAGGCTTAATACAAGACTCTGTTACACTATCTACATTCTAAAACATACTTCTAATAGAGTACATAAAAATAAAGTAGATTTTCTCACAATTTTTTCAAGGGAGGTTCTGAAGGGTCCAATGGAAAACTCTACCATTGTTGATTATTTGTCTTATTTAAAGATGCATGAATGGGTTTACAATAATTGGGTTGCCTAGTGTTTTCTGATGCATTTTTAGGCATTATGTTTGCTTTGACCTCCAGATAATACCAATAGGTTGACTGTCAAATCTTTTTTCCTTTTGGTATATAGTACTGTAAATAATCAAATAATTCATGTTATTTGAGATACTATTTTTAAACTGTTTCTCTCCAAAATGCAATGTAGTTAAGCATGAATATATAAATAATATAATACAATATATAATATATAATATATTATATATATGTATTAATATATATAATACTAATATAAATTATTAGTGAATAGAATGATAACACGGTTAACTGGTTGGCAAGTACATCTCACATTCACATACATAAAAGTATATAATATTTGTTTTGCTCCTGATTTCCTAATATGCATATTCTTATAATCTTTCAATTAACTATAAGAAATATATTGGTCATTTATATGTAAAATATATGTATCAGATTGGTCTATAAATCAATCACAAAATAAGTTTTTTTGTGTTTGTTTAGTCTACATATATCCATCTTAATTATTGGCAACCCAGTAAATACCACTTGAAATGTTTTCAGCAACCCAAGCTAGGTTAGGCATTTTATCTGTTTTTACGTCCCCCAATTTAACTTTCTCTTCAGGGGTGCAGACTATCATGTACATTTCAAACAGATGTGCATTCACGGATTACTTCACCTAGCAGCGATATGGTCTCATTCAGAGCTATTTTACACATCTAGAGCCACACACTACCATCTAAATCTAACATTACACATGCAAGTGCCTTGATGAACCAGCAGAGGTCACCATAAGCATGGCAATAAAGAATCTCTTTGCCCAGATTCTGTCTCAGGCAAAGACAGGCATCAGTGGTGGTCTAGTGTATTAGACTATGTGCCCCAGCTGAGTATCTTAAAGGTGTAAAGGTAGATAAATGCATCTGTATGATGCAGTCAAATTTAATTTGGTTACTTTTCAGGGCTAAGGGGGACTAACATGGGGACTTTCTCAAATTACATTACCATACCACCATGATAGCATACGATAAGTGTCATAATATTCAAATAGAGAGAACATGATGTATGCAGGAACTCTCAAAATAACCCAGGCAAACCTCTATTGAAGGGTTTTGAAAAATGCTGCTAAGACGGGAAAGGCTTCTCTCCATCTTTGGTAAAATACACATTGATGATCCCTAAGCCTTTTAGTATCATTTTCAGTTAAATGATCTATTAATAATCAAAAAAGCTTGCACGTTAATTGTTAACATTCTTTATGTTCAATCAACATATAATTTACACCATGGAGTTTTAAATAAGTGTTTATGCTTCACAGGCAAACCTAATCGAGTGTCAGGAGCACATAACAATAAAATGTACACTTAGCATAAGTATTTTAATGTGTGCATTTTATACATTAAATAGACACACTGCTTTCAAAAGTAAAGAATAAACAACAGAGGTGAAAACATTGGCCCTGATGAAGTTCGGAAGATGTATTATTAGCACGGATAAAATTGTGGTGATAAATCAGATATGATTTAAAAGAGAAACATATTATAATCATAGCATTTAATATATATTATCTAATCAATCTGATCAACAGGAAAAACACATTCATTATCAGATACATCATTAACTTTCCTATTTAATAGTTTCAGTACTATGTTTACACCCTGAGTAAAATGATTCACTGTTTCTGTGTGGATAGGAGTACAATTGTTGGGGAACTGCTTTTTTAAGAATCTTAAAGATTAAATGAAGACCAAATGAAAGCTTGAATTGGAAAACTCTTAACAAAAAGTGTCTTTACTTCCCAACTTATAACAAAATCAAAAAATGTTATGACCCAGTAGTTAATGTGCCCCATCCTACCTTCTTAAAATGTGTTGAATAAATAATTGTTTTCTATTATAATTTTAATCATAATACAATTGACCTGTCACTGCTCTCAGCTTTCCCATACAATATGAAGTGAAAATATTGTTGTATGACGAAACAAAATACAGAGTTCAGTAAATAATG
>JAYDZF010000013.1:7206890-7228705 GCA_034509105.1 Microcambeva barbata
ATCATACAATTTAGTGTCTGCTTCACAAATTCCAGGAATATCCTCTTTATTTTGCAGCAGTGGTTGTCAAAAAACTATTTTATAATCCTCTTTACAAATGCTTTTATAATCCTTATTTACACATGTTTAATCTTGACTTAAATATCAAACTTATAGCATTTCAGTGTATTAAACCATGCATAACAATCTTTGTTATTATGTAGTTATTTGTTCCTGCATTTTTGACCTTTTTCAAAATATGGAAACAAAATGTATTTTGTATCCTTTTTATGATATAGATACAGATTGACACCAAAAGTAATTAATCATTATAACAGAAAAAAGTCAACTAAATGGCAATGTGACGTTTTTGTTAAAATAATAATAAAAAAAAAAATATATATATATATATAGTTATATTTGTGGGATACATGCAGTTTCAAGATGCATGCATATGAGCCTGTTTTACCACCACTTTATCCTTGAGTCTAATTAATTGGCCAAAATGTGTGAAACACACATACATGTTGTCAGTTCATCAAAGGACACACCCTGGAGTAAATCCCCATGGAAAATACAAACCATTTACAAAATTTTACTGAATTCAATATTGTTAAATTATTAAACATGTTGCTAACAACAATTGATCAAATTAATTCTGCACATTAAATGCACTAGTGGCTTATTGCACTAATTAGAAAAAAAGTTAAATCATTTTATGTCTTTTTTTGTGGAGAGAAGGCACTGCAATTGTTTTTGCACTAGTGGATTATTGCACTAGTAATTTTAACAAAGTACAATCTTAGTACTGATACTACTGGTAAGTCTTTCAGGGACTTTGTAATTACAAGTAAGATTTCTGATCCTGTGTCTTTTAATCTCCCTCCGTTTCCATATTTCATAACATTTATTTTTAAAATGTCCTTACTTTTCTTTCATTAATAATGCTTCACCCTTCCCTCATTTATCTTTAGTCCCATTTTTTGTCTCTATACTGTTATCTGTTTTTGCATTTCATGTTCCAATTATATGACTTAGGTCCATGGGACTGTGGTGGGTGACGAGGTTAGAAGAGATCAAAACAGGTGGCAATAGGGGATCTAAAAAACACAACGCTCGAAAGTATGTGACTGAAAGCATTGACATGAAATACAAATATTACTTCAATGACTAAAAGTAAACTATTTCTAAGGGGAGGACAGATGGGGGTATGTTACCGTTCTTGTACAAAGCAGGTGTAAATAAGGGAGCTGCAAATTATGTTCCAAGCTTGTAAAAGTTGAGGGCTGAAAAGCATTCTGTCAATCTTCAATTCTAGCCTAAATCAATTAATTTGCAAACTACAAATTCACCCAGAATACCTGAAAGTCTGCAAATGCTAGATTAAATTACTTTTTTTTTTTCATTTGGATTCGATGGCATTTGATGAAGTAGATCATCAGCTTCGATATACAGCCCTGATAATTTGCAGGTTCATACACTTTTTTTGACCAAGGGTGGTTTATTTTACACAGGCTCCTGTAAGAGCCCAGAAGGGAGAGAAGGGAGACTCTGCAGTCCTTGAGCCAGTAAGTACCACATAACACAAAGGGTTGCCTTTCAAAGGCATATCCAATAAATTTTCATTTTAATTGACTGAGAGGTGTACATAAAAGCTATGCAAGAATGTTAGAATGTTAAACGTTATTGTCCATACCTGTATACATATTCATTTAATTTGGACTTGAACATTGAATAAAAAACATGTCAGTAATTGTATATTACTACAACAGTATTTTTATGAAAACATATTTTAAATTACATTTAAAAAAATTTATTCTCTAAGGGCATGCGGATTGAAGGACCACCTGGAAAAGAAGGACCAGCAGTGAGTGCTGTTATGATTATTATTATACTGTCACTGCAATAGGCTATCAAACTGTTCTAACAATTGTGTTAGTTGTTCTGCTAACACATCTTGTCTTAATTTGTCAGGGTTTAACTGGTCCTCCTGGTTCTCATGGCCAGCCTGGTTCTGTGGGTGATCCAGGAGAGAGAGTAAGTTCAAAACTTAAGTATCATTTGGTATATTAGACTTTGTTTATGAAGGCCTACTAGCAGGCATAACTAACTAAAGGGAGATCAGAGACTTCTGGAATCCTAAAATATGGCCAAATGAGAATGGATTGACAACTATGCACCCATTGAAGAGAATGTGTCACTAAAAGCCCACGTTGGACATGAAAACATGCACAGCCAATTAGCAAATTCAAATATTGTTACGTGTTGTTTGGAAAGATAAAAACTCTAAAAGAACTTTAGAGTTATTATTATATCAAAAATAAATAAATACAGCACAGTAAAATGTAAAAAAAAAAAAAAAAACAATGGGTCTGATTATTTGCTAAACATTTTTTTTGGTTCAGATTATATGTTGCCAATTTTTTTACATTTTTAGGGGCCACCTGGGAAAGCTGGTCTTCCTGGAGCTGATGGACCACCTGGACCAACTGGAACATCTGTCCTACTTCCTGTATGTCATTTTGTCATCTCTGTTTAACACATCATGTCTCCTACTTCTAATTACTTATGCAATAATATAATTCTTATATTTTTGCGCTTTATGTCAACAAGCTGTCACACACACACACACACACACACACACCACACACACACACACACACGCATATATATATATATATATATTGCCCAGTTGGATGTCAGAACTAATTTCATATGATTTTTTGGAATGCCTGGTGTGTTAGCATATTAGTGTATTAGTTTCAACTGCACAGTAGCACAAACACTATATACTTTTTAATTCTGTCATTTTCTATAGTTCCGCTTTGGACAAAGTGGAGGGGACAAAGGTCCCATTGTCTCAGCACAGGAGGCCCAGGCTCAGGCCATTTTGTCCCAGGCTCGGGTGAGTAGAATTAGTAGTTATATTTTAATATTAGATAATATTATGTATAATATATAACTGGGAAGGATATTTTTAAATAAGTTTTTAAACTAATGTTTTAACAATTAAATCTTTTTTAAAACCAAAATTTGTGCTTTCTTTATCTGCGCACATAAAATAATAAGTGTGCAGACATGAAGATTGCCTGTGCAATGTTTCTTTTAACTTTTCTACCAAAAATCTTCAATTTTCTTTTGGACCACCTTATCCCAGACAGTCTTGAACCATTCTTTGGGTTTAAACCAGCAGTACCTTTTGAAAGAAATATTTAAATATGTATGCATAAAATGAACAATAACAGATTTAACACATATTTATTTGTCTGACCTCTGAATGAATTCCAAATTACAAGAACCTTATGACTAAACACATGCCTTTATTTATTTATTTCCTTATTAATTACTTATTGTTTAAATAAGAAATTACATAACAGGGAAAACAACAGAATGGTTGTTTGTGCACACTCATGTGAATTTACCCATGTCTATATTCTTGTTTTGGTTGCATTTTACCAATATACCTTTTTTCTTTGGAAATGTAGTTTGAACCTCTGAATTAATATACCTATGATATTTTTACAAGGTCCGGGATTTTACCTGGAATAGCTATGAGTATTTTTGTTGAATTTGTACATTAATATGTGTGAATGTTATTGGCTAACATTCTAATGTTATTGGGTTTTTTTCTATTTTAAGTTGGCTTTAAAGGGCCCTCCTGGACCAATGGGCTTTACTGGACGACCTGGATCCATGGTATAAAATAATTATGTTGAATAAAACACATCACTGTGTTTCACCAAACACCCACTTACACAACAACAATAAATTGGAAGGATCCTGTTTAATGCTGTCAAAAGATTCATTTCTTGTTCCCTCTCTTTTCCTGTGTGTATCTAACAGGGTGCACCTGGCAGTTCTGGTTTAAAGGGAGAGAGTGGAGATCCTGGTTTCCAGGTAAGTTTCTTATTTTTTTCTTTTTTTGTTTGTTTGAATTTTTGTTTGACATATTTAACTTATTCTGCAGGGTCCCAGGGGTCCTCAGGGAACAGCTGGTCCTCCTGGCAAGTCTGGTAAAAGGGTGAGTGACAAATATTGAGCTCATTCAGTCTGTTCTGCTCTGTTTTTGTAATCTTTTGGGCACATGTCATCAATCAAAAAGACTTGGGACAGTTGAGACAAAGTTAGGACAGTATTGAAAAGGTTTGGACAATGACAGACCTGTATTGTTGCACACCTTACGATATGTCTCCAGGAATTTTAACACCTTAACACTTCATTGCTTTTATTCTCAGTGGCAAAATGAATTTTGAAGTGTTTTAAGAAGGAAAGGCAAGATGGCTTATTTGTGATGATGTTTTTAAAGGGCCGACCTGGTGCTGATGGTGCTCGTGGAATACCAGGAGAAACTGGAATCAAGGTCAGAGTTGTATCAATGAGTTTGAAATCTAAGTGCCTTAAAATCATTGTAACCTATGCTACTTTTACTTAATTATTTATTATGCAAATTTCAAAGCATGTTCTATTTAGATGATCTATAAAATGTCTGTTATGTCCACCCAAAACATCAGAGCTAACAATGTATTAGTAATTTCAAGACAAGATCCCTGTAAGAATTTATTTTGGATATCAGAAATGATCACCATTAAGCAAGTTCACCAAATTTTCCTGCATGTTACGTTTCTAAATGTCATGACATGATGTAACCCATCTTTGGTGAATCTTCCTTTTATACACAGTAATGAGACCATCTTCTGTTACCAATACACTGAGTTATTAAGTAAGAATATTCAACAAAATTCAACCAGCCGTTAAAATATATATATTTCAAGAAAATCAAATCAATCACTTTCATATTGTATTTCAACACGTAAAGGAAATATGTATATTATAAAGCTAACATGTGGGCTGCTCAGAAAATAGATCCAATTGTGTCTTTGCTAAGCATATGTTGTTTTGTGTCTAAATATTCTAGGGTGACCGTGGCTTTGATGGATTGCCTGGTTTGCCAGGAGAAAAGGGGCATCGAGTAAGTGATGTAGTTTTTGTCTTAAAATTTTGAGCATTTACATATGTTACATTATTTATATTGTGGATACGTTTTTATATTGTTTCAAAATAACAAATGACAATATATACATTGCATCATCGTTACTGTAATTGTTGTAAGTTCAGCCCTTTTATTAATATTACATTGCACTATGATCACAACCACTTCATACTTACCTTTAAAGCATCCAAACAAAACTAGCCCAGCAACTAATTATCCATCTTACTGAAAATGAAGTGGCTGGCTAAAATATTGTTGTTGCCACGGTAATTCATTTTCAGTAAGATGGATAATTAATTGCTTACCACTTCATATGCCATGGCAACTACTTAGCAACACCATTAAATCCCACAGTTATTTATTACCTTACTAACCATTATTAGCCCCACAGCCAGCTATTCCTCAATCCTAATTGTCCCAACAGCCAAATACTGCACAACCCTACTTACCTCAGCACCTGCTCTCATCATTCTCAACAACCCTCAGTCAATTGACACTTGACTACAACTATCCCAACAGCTAAATTACCCCATTAGCCTATAGCCTACTATATTGCACTACCACAAAAGAAATGCTTGATTGTTTGCACCCCAACCAAATACATTCTTATCTGCCACTTACACAAAACATCAACCCTATTTGACCCATCCATTTGATCAAGTGTATATTTTTGTGATTAGCCAAAATGATTTGTTTTTAATTCACAAATTGACTGTTTCTGCTTTCTGCTCAGGGGAATCAAGGAGAAGCAGGACCATCAGGACCTCAGGGAGAGGATGGAGAAAGAGTCAGTAATGGAACCCTTTTTGTTTCTTGTAAACTATCAAATAAACCAGCATAGTATTTTACAGTTCTAACTTTTTAATCTGATACCAAACCACATGTGCAAGATAAGATTTAATAGATTATAAAAATGAACAGAAGGACATTAAAGCTGGGTATAAAAGAATAAAATAGCAAAGGCAAATCCTTCTTTTACAAACATTATTAAGATTAGAATCATATGACGGTGACAATAAAGGCTGAAGAGCCTTAAATCGTGTATCAAAAAGAATGAACAAAAATACACACACAAAATCCACAGTTTCCTAATAATAAAATTTAATAGACAAAGAACCATGACTCTTCATTTACATTTACTTGGAACAAACAAGGTTTGAAAATCATTTGCTTGGAAGCTTGAAATCTCAGCAATGTAAAAACTAATTATAGTGTATGTATTTAGGATATTAAAGGCTGTGTTTGCATGTTGCATTTTTATCACATCAATCACAAAAGCATTATTAATAGCCCTGAATTACAATGCACTGAAATAAAAAACCCCACATGTTTAGAGAGACAAAGTCAGAGATCAAATATGTCTTTTGAAATGGGTCTTTCATTGCATTTAATTGCTTCATCCTTCATTCAGGTATGGACATGTTGTTTGATTTGATCTGTATTTCTTTTAATGTTGTCAAATACCAGGCACACCATCTTTATTTAGGTTTCATCTTACCCATTTCTTTGTATTCTCAGGGAGACTCTGGGGATGTGGGACCAAGAGGTCTTCCAGGTGAACCAGTAAGTAATATTCAGAGCATTTTTTAACATTCATTTATTAATAATACATAGAAATTCATCTAAATTTGGAGTTCTGTAATCCTTGAATTATTTGTTACATGTGCAGTAAAATGTATAAAAACATTATTCTCTTTTCCAGGGGGCTCGGGGAATGCTGGGGCCCAAAGGCCCATCTGGAATCTCTGGACCTCCAGTGAGTATACAGAGAAAAATCTTTTTTTTAAATTTTAATCCTGAATATGTATTATTGATAAGGTAATTAGATAAATATATACATTAAAATATAACAATTTAATTATATTTTACAATGGGTCACTTCTATTATATACATTTTACTAACTACTACTTCTATATACATGGAGTCATCCACAACAAAAAATCAGATCTAGTGAGTTCTAAATCTTCTTTGCTACATGCTTTCTTGATTACGATATCACAGGAGTAAAGTTAGACTTACTCAGGCTAAAAGTGAGGTAACATTCTATTAAACATAAGGTAATAACTGTGATGAAAAGTCAAACATGCAAATCTGGATGGGCTACAACAGGAAAGATCACAGTGAGTTCCACTTCTGAGAGCCAAACATATGTTGCTCAAGCTAAACTGGACAATAGCTCACTGTGAATATTGTGGTGTCATCAACATTTACAAAAACATGACACATCCATTTATCTATGTTCATGTTTTGTGCTTACAGTTCACATCAGTAGCATGTTCAGATATGCATAAAAATGCATAAAGACACATGGGGGTCATACACTTGACTTAATTCCATAACTAGTTGCCTTGTTAAATACACTTTAAATACACTTTTAAATTTATCAGCCCGATTGTTGTGATTTTTAATCCAGGCTTCAGGTCACGACTTCCATTTGTTTATGGTTTCCATTGACCATTCAATAATTATATCTTATTTAAGGGATTTAAGTAAGGGTTTTGATTTGGCCACTATATAACATATAACACCAGAAAACTTCGCCACTTAGTATCCTTCGTTACAAAACATTTTTTCATATTTTTCAGGAGAACAAATGGCATTGTTGAAAGTGGTAATTGATTTATCGTTTATTTTTTTGTAATGTGTTACAGGCCTAAAGTGCAGGAATAGATATAAAGGAATTATATTATATATTAACAATCATATAAAGTTGACCATACAAAGCATGAACTACTGTAAAATAGAAGTCTAAGTAAGTGTAAGAAACACTGCTGTTTAAATATAACAACTTAATAACTTAATAACATTCTAGAGAACACACTAGTGTCAATGGTAATGTCCAAACAGTGACCCCTGTGAAATATTTTTGTGAAATATTTGAAATTATTTTACTTTTGTAGTTTTTAAGAATGTTGAGTACCAAACCATTCTGGTAACAGCTATTTTTTAGCCGATTGACTAAAATATTAACATCTGTGAATCAGATTTTAAAAAGATAGCTGCTTTGAAAGGACATTAATGTACTGTTTTTTGGGCTGCTGCTGATTTGGCATCGTTTTTAAGCCGAATGCTCTTCCTGATACAATCCCACCGATTTATCCAGGATTGGAAGTGGCACTACATTTCACTGGTCTATGCATCCTTGTGGCTAGTTACCTAGAGGACAATTCAGGCTCTCCAATTTGGGAGGAAACCCACAGAGACATGACGAGAGCACACAAACTTTATACAGTGGGGACCCGGACTCCTCAACTGAGGATCCAACCCAGGATCTTCTTTGTGTAAGGCAACAGTGAAAACACTATGGTTGTTTGTGATTAAGAATATAGGAACAAAATATTCAGACACGACCAAGTACTAATTTTAGTACAGGGTAAGTCAAATGTCCTTGACACCCTTTTATTTAATAATGTATATTACTAAGTTTAATATTTAAATTTATATTTAATTTATTTTTAATATTTTCTACTTGCTATTAATAGGGTGTCCTGAGACTTTTCACTTACCCTATCTTTTGTTGCAAAACCACTGTTGTTTTTTTATGGCTTTTAGGCATGCACAATAAAAAAATGAACCTTTTGGAGCTTTAAATCACATTCACTTTAAAACACATTCAAATGGACATAAATAAACTTGCTTATAAGCTTTTGCTAAATATTTTGTTGTTGAATATATCTTTTTTTCAAAGAAAGAACTTCATCTTTCTCAATCTTTCATTAATGCATATAAGTATTGAATAATTGTTTTCCAAAATATGATGTTTGATATTTGATTAATCCAAAGTGCTTTGCTGTTGTTAGCTGGACACTCACCATTATGCATTTTTTTTTTCAAGGGAGTGCGTGGAAGTGATGGTCCAATTGGGCCAAAAGGAAACTTGGTAAGTAAAACTACATCTAAATTATGGCAAATTCAGCACCAAATAGGCCGGAAGACTAAGAAATGCTTTAACAGATTAAAATGTTGGTTGTTTATTAGGGACCTCAAGGAGAGCCTGGCCCCCCAGGTCAGCAGGGAACCCCAGGAACACAGGTATATGATATTAAAATTACATTAAATCAATGAATAAAATGCTTCTTTCTATAATATTTTTAAATATACACTACTCACAAAAGGGATACTTGGCTTTCAAAGGAAATTGAAAGGGTTCACACTATATCGATACTGTATCACGAATGTAGGGCATTTAAGTAAAAGCATAAAATCTCAAACAATTATTGAAACAATAGCCATGGCAAATTCAGTGAGTATAAAAAATGGCAATATCTCAGTGACATCTCATGTGACCTCCAGCATCAATTACAACTTGTTTATGACATCTCATGCTATTGACGAATAGATTTAATGTCTGCTGAGGTATGGCATCTCACTCTTGAAGGGTATCCCACTCAGGTCATTAAGGTTCTGGGGTAAAAAGTTATGAGCCTCAGCGTATCCCATAGGACCTGGACCTCCTCACAGTTTTCTTGAATACCCCTGCCATAGGTTTTCTATTGCATTCAGCCTGGAGAAAGTGCAGGCCACTCCATTTGAGGTACCCCAGTCTCGAGCAGCCATTCACAACTGATGCGACCTTAATGAGCTTAAGCATTGTCATCCATTAAGATGAAATTAGGCGTGTGTTATTCATGCATATGCCCAATGACTGGATTAATGATGTTATTGAAGTAGTCTGGGTTTGTCACTGTGTAGGGCAGTTCTGTGTTGACTAGACACACCTGCCCACACTGTAACACCACCACCACAGACTCATCTGGTGACAACAGTAGCTGATGCATAGTGCTATTCTTGATGTCTTCAGCATCGTTGGCAGCCACAATTTCGGCTCAAGATCAATGGACTTTCACGAGTGAATAGCACCAAGGCCAAATGGTCCCTCATCCAGCGTAAATGGTCCCTGGCACATGGTGTGGTCAGGTATCCTTGCAGATTGTCTAGCACACAGACCATGCTGATGTAAGCAATTTCGAATGGTCTGATTTGACACTTGGGTGCCTCTGGTGTCTGTGGCTCTTCCAGTATCTCTGTATCTCTGTTGCAACCTGCTGATGACACTCTGTAACACTCTAAGCTAAGTGGCCACTTTCGTCTGAGAACATCCTGTTTGAAGCCTCACAATGGCAAGCATTATAAAAAGGACTGTTTAAAACTTGCGTTGGCCCATGTTTGACCATTTAAATTGGCAAACAGAGCTGACTCTGACCAATGTGGTACCCTAAACAAGATTTTGGTTGCATCAACAATCATTGTGTTAATACACTCTTTATTTTAGAAGCAAAGATCAGCATGAATGTATTACAATTTCACAAACAGCACTATTATTCAGCAGTAATCTGATCATAGACAGAGTAAATTGAGGGAACAGATAATTAAACTGAGGGAATTGATTAGTAAAGTGAGGTAAAGGATTATTAAATTGAGGGAACGTAGCATTAAACTGGGGTAAAGGATTATTAAATTGAGGGAATGGATGAGTAAAGTGAGGTAAAGGATTATTAAACTCAGGGAGCAGATTAGTAAACTGAGGTAAAGGATTATTACACTGATGAAACAGATTAGTAAACTGTGGTAAATGACTATAAAGCTGAGTTTTTGAAGGAAAAGATGATAAATAAAGAAAAAATGATAACTAAATTGAGGAAATGGATTAGGGGGGTTATCTATCTATGCATGGATGGATGGATGGATGGATGGATGGATGGTTGATTTACTAAATTAGGAGAAATTAGGGCACTGTGCACCGTTTTTGTAGACCTTATTGCAGTGGTCAGCACCACATGTACTTGGGAAACAGTTGCAAATACAATTAATTTGCCTTGACATGCCACTCAGTCCTCAGATTTATAGTGATGACAGAATGACTTTAAGCTGAGTATGAAGTTGCTCCTTGTTAGAGAACAGCAAGTTGAACAAAAACTACTGAAATACTGAACAGTTGGACACATGCATTCAAAGGTTTAGAGGTCACATTAAGTTCACCTGTAAAGGTTAGAGTGCATTTTAGGTTAATTCAGAAATTAGCTCTTTTGTGAGAAGTGTATATAATAATATTCAACAATACATGGAATTATAAATAAATACAACATGATATAAAAATCTGAATGATTTCTGTGTGACAGGGAATGCCCGGTCCTCAAGGTGCTATTGGACCACCAGGAGATAAGGTGCCATTTTCTTTCGACTTTCATTAATGTTCTAAAAATGTTCTAAAATTGGATTAATGTTCTAAAATATGAAAAGGATTTATTTATCAATCAATGACAATTGTTAACAACTGTTAAGTAAAACTGAAAAGTGTATTATAAATCTTTTAATTATTATGTATCTTTTCAATGGTTATTTCTTGTGCCAAAGCTTTGACTGAAGCTATAAGTGTTTTTTATGGAATTTTACAGGGCTCTACAGGAAAACCAGGTCTGCCAGGCATGCCCGGAGCTGATGGTCCTCCTGTAAGACCAGACATTTGTTTGTCACATTTTAAAAGCACAATCTAGTATTTACTTTTACTGTCATTAATCATACACATATTTTATCTATGCAACTTTTTATAGGGTCACCCAGGAAAGGAAGGCCCAGCTGGAACTATAGGAAATCAGGTCTGCATACTATATTTTCACAATGCCTCAAAGAATGCTAATACTGTGAAATCATGAATAAAAGTAAAACTTACAATGGCTTTTACTTATAAATATGTAATATCTAGAACAACTGCCAGCCCTATCACATATTACAAGTCTGTTTTGGTAAATGGTGAGAGGTTTTGTAAGCCAAAGGTGAAAACGACCATTCAGATAATTCTAAGTGAAATTGTTGGCATCAGTGGAAGAAGTGATTATTGCAAGTACTGTGCCTTGCAAAAGTATTAACCCTATAATGTTACATTAAAGCCTGTTTTTTATCTGTAATGTATGTGGTGCAGCTGCACATAATGTAAGTCTAAGTTGGCCAAGTGAAATGGGAATATATACAGCACATACAGTTTTTATTTTATATATATTCACCCCCTTTGCTATAAAGATTTTTAAAATATTTGGAGTGACCAATTACACTCAGAAGTACAATGCTTTGTGAAATGAAAACCACCTGTGTGCAATCTAAGTGTCACATGATCTGTCAGTATATAAAAACCTTATCTGAAAGGGCCCAGAGGCTGTAATCCCACTAAGCAAGATGCACTACTAACAAAACAGCACCATGAAGACCAAGAAAATCTCAAATCCATTATCATCAAATGGAAAGAACATGGTACCACAACAAACCTGCCAAAACTGTCAGACCGGGCCAGGAGGGGATTAATCAGAGAGGCAGCACAGAGACCAATGGAACCTTGAATGAGCTGCAGAGTTCCCAAGCAGAGACTGAAGTATTTGTCCATATGACCACAATAAGTCGTTCACTCCTTAAAGCTGGGATTTATGGAAGAGTGGCCAGAAAAAAAGCCTTTACTTACAGACAAAAAGAGAGGCTCATTTTGAGTTTGCCAAAAGGCATTTTGGAAGGAGGATGGTGCTCTGGTCAGATGAGACCAAAATTGAACTTTTCCATCACCAAGGAAAACTATGTCTGGCACAAAACCAACACATCTCATCACCCCAAAAACACCACCCCCACAGTGAAACATGGTGGTGGCAGCATCATGCTGTGGGGGTGTTTTTCAGCAGCAGGGACTTGGAAACTGGTCCGAGTCGACGTGAAGATGGATGGTGCTAAATACAGTGATATTTTTGAGCAAAACCTGTTTCGGTCTGTCAGTGAACTGAGACTGGGATGGAGGTTCACCTTCCAACAGGTCAAATTACCCAAAGCATACTGCTAAAGCAACACTCGAGTGGTGGATGTAATAAATGTGAATTGGAATGGCCCAGTGAAAGCCCTGACCTTAATCCAATTGAGGATCTGTGATCAGACTTGAAGATTGCTGTTCACCAGCAGAAACCATCTAACTTGAAGTAGTTTTGCCTTGAGTAATGGGCAAATATTCCAGTGGCAAGATGTGGAAAGCTCATGGAGACTTATCCAAAGCGACTTGCAGCTGTAATTGCCGCAAACGGTGGCTCTACAAAGTATAACAGACACCTGTCCACAGACTCGATAAATCAGTCAGACTCAAACCTCTCCAACTTGGGCTAGACCAAAGAGTTTTCAGGATGTCAGGAACAAGATCACACAAGGCTGGAATGTGCTAAAAACCATAAGTAAGAAGCTGGGTGACAAGGAGACAACTGTTGGTGCCAAGAAAATAGAAGAAATCAAAATGACTGTCAATCGACCTCGATCTGGGGCTCCATGCAAAAACTCACCTTCTGGGTTATCCTTAATCACCCAGCCTAAAACTACACGGTGGGAACTTGTTAATGAACTTAGGGCAGCTGGGACCACAGTAACCATGAAAAATATTGGTAACACATTATACCATAATATTCTGAGAGTGACTGGGAGAAGGTTCTGTGGTCAGATGAGATAAACATTTAGCTCTTTGACATTAACGAAACTCACTGTATTTGGAGGAAGAGAAATGCTGACAATGACCCAAAGAACACCCTCTCCACTGTCAAGCATGGAGGAGGAAACACTATGTTTTAGGGGTGTTTCTCTGCTAAGGGCACATGATTACTTCACCGCATTAATGGAAGAATGGATGAAGTCATGTATCATAAAATCCTGAGTGACAACCTCTTTCCCTCATTAAAAATTGGTCATGGCTGAAGATATGGCAACGAAGTAGTGGCCTAGCCAGTCTCCAGACCTTAATCCCATAAAAAACTCGTGGAGGGAGATGAGGGTCTTAATGATTTAGAGATGATGTCCAAAGAGGAGTGGACCAAAATTCCTCCTGACATGTGCGCAAACCTCACCATCAACTACAATAAGACAAAACTGGAAATATCTTGGGTTTGAACTCTCTACAGTACAGTTAAATACAAGTCAAAATAAATGTAAGGAACACTGCATTTTTACCTAGTTGTGTGTTGCAGTTGTCCAACCAATATGCTCTCCCAGGACATTGACAATCATCTCTTTGAGTGGTACTAGCAACACTCAAAGCCATAGCCTATGGACTGCTTATTCAAAGGACACCAGTTCAAACCTAACCATAATTGCTCAATAATTATACTGGAATCTAAGTCATTTAGGATAAAGGTGTCTGCTGTTAATGTAAAGCAGATAGTTTGTTTTATATGCTTACTTTTATCTATGTTCACAGACATAGACTATGTCATTAAGGCTGAGCAAGGCATGGCTGGTAATTGTTGGTTAATGGGTAAAATAAAAACTATTCAGTTCAAATTTAAATCCACATTGTAATAAAGTGCATACAAGTAATGGGGTCCTACTACATACTGATGTTGTCTTATTTCAAAAAAAGACATTTTTATTACTCATGCCTTATTAACACATTTTGACAATACCTTTTGTTCTAACCCTAACCCTAACCCTAACCCTTTTTTTCTCAGGGACCTAGTGGCCCTCAGGGTGCTATTGGTTACACAGGCCCTCGTGGAGTCAAGGTATGTTTTTACTTAGTAAATACATTGGCATTTACTGTTAAATGGCCATAAATGTGGCACAATAGATAAAGATGACTGTTGCCTTACAATTCCCAGGTGGAGTGGTCTGTCATTTTCATGTTCTCCTTCCACAATCCACAGACATGCATGTGAGTTTAATTGGAGATACAAAATTGTCCAAGACTGTGTTTAACTGGAGGACTGAGTCTTCTGTAACTAATAATTACCTTTCATGTTATTAATGCAGTGTGTTTAAATAAAAAAAATGCTATTTAACTATCCAACAATTGTCATTAAATTTACATTAAATTGTCATCAAATTATGCAGATGAGCTACTTCACCTCAATATTTTGACTAAAAATTACTCATCAATTTCTTTTTATCATTTTCAGGGGGTGCAAGGTATCCGTGGACTAAAGGGTCACAAGGGAGAAAAGGTAAGGCAGTCACACTATCTTAACTCATTAATCTGCTATGTAAACACTGCTAAACAATTATATTTGTGAGAGCCTTGGCATTATATATGGATATAACATATGTTGGATAAATTGTACTGTGTGTAAATTTAGGGAGAAGATGGTTTTCCTGGAATCAAGGGAGACTTTGGTCTAAAGGGAGACAGAGTAAGACTTTAATTATCCTACATCATAAATTATTGAAAAGTAATGAATGGCACTTTTCATGTTTACATTTACATGTTTATAGTATGATGATATTTGTTGCCTATTACATATGAAGGCTGAGGTAAGACTGAAGGGTCAGCCTTGTACAATGTCCCTGGAGACGAATAGGTTAAAGGCCTTGCTCAAGTGACCAACAGTAGTTGCATGGCACTGCATAGCAGAGCTGGGAATCAACCTTTCAATTTATAGCACACAGCTCTATCAACTCTATCTAATCCCTAATGTGTTTAATCTGTGTTTTCTATTTTACTCCCAGGGTGAAATAGGTGTTTCTGGGCCCAGAGGAGAGGATGGTCCAGAGGGTCCAAAAGGTCGTGTTGGTCCTCCTGGTGAAAATGGACCTATTGGCCTAGTTGGAGATAAGGTAAGCCTGTCTCCAGCAAACAAACTTGTAAATCTCTTACTGCCATAGGATTTGCAAAGGCACACATACGTGTAGTCAGGTGCATTCTGGCTTTAATTATCAGGGATATTGGTCTAGAACTAAACTGGAGTCCGTGTGTTACCATTTGAATAGACTGGACATTAGTTTGTGAAATTGCTCTGGCACAACCTAAAATTTGGCAATTGTTCCTCATAATTGTGTAATTATTTTGAGAAAAAAAACATTGCTGTTTTTTTTTCAATCAGACATTAAAAAGTATGAAACATTTGATACAGCTGAAATACAGAAACAAGCACCTTCACTAAAAGCCTGGTGTACTACATACATTCTTATGTGATTTTTCTTCTTTTATCACTTGTTTTAATGAGCATGAAATGATATATTAATAATGCAATTTTAGGGTAAGCTTGGAGTCCCTGGGCTGCCTGGTTATCCTGGAAGACAAGGGCCAAAGGTAAAATATTTGTTTAAATGATCTATGATCTAGTTATTTCAAAGCAATGTGTCTGACTAGCATGCCAATAAATTAGGATAGTAATGTGTTAGATGTTTTAGTAATGTGCCGCATTTTTCCCTTAGCTGTTTGTTAATTTGTTTGTGTTTTTAGGGCTCGATAGGTTTTCCAGGATTCCCTGGTGCAAATGGAGAGAAGGGGACAAGGGTAAGTTTTTCATGATACTGACTGATGAATTCTAGAATGTATTAACAAATTTTCATACTGTCAATTTTCTGAAATTATATCTTCAAATTTTAGATGCTTAAGTGATGGTATTTTAGTTGACAAGCTGTACAAAATGGCTATAGACAAAAAATTCTAAAACCAATTTGAATTCTAAAATATTACCTATACCCTCATCAAATCAGTAGAAAATATTTAAGTATATAAATCCAGTAACAAAGCCAATATAGTCACAGCCAATACAGTCACAGCCAGTATTAAAAATATATAACAAAAACAATAATATTTGAGCAAAAGAAATGAGCCCACACTCATGGTTGCAAAATACACAAATTATTAGACAAATTAAAATTTGACAACCACTTCTAGAAATCTTTAGCAAACCTTCTTTGCTCTAAACATATGTTTTCATTCTTTCAGGGTCTTTTGGGAAAGACTGGGCCAAGAGGACAACGAGGACCAGCAGTATGGTTTTATTTCAGTTTGTTTTTCTGTCTAGTCAATTTGATTACATTTGTTAATATACATCCATTCCTATATTTTAAGCCTGCAACACAAAACGTTGGGACGGTAAAGCATTTACAACAATGGTGGCTAGAAGTATTGGGTTCGATACATAACTTCTTTTGGAAGGTGTTGCAGACCTGACATGCAAGAATTAATATATTTTGGCAAATGCAATTAATTTGACCCAAGATACCATGAAATACATTGACCTCTTGTGTGTTTAGTTTACTTTCATTTTCCATAAATTCCTAACTTCTAATTTAAGCTTGTTTATCCCTCTAGGGACCAAGAGGACAGAGGGGTCCACATGGGCCTACTGGAAAACCAGGTGCAAAGGTAAACATCCTCTGAATGTTTATCCATGAATACACATTTACATTTATGTTAAACATTCAATATCACTTTTAATTATGTTCATTTAGGGTTCATCAGGTAATGACGGACCCCCTGGGCAGCTAGGAGAAATGGTAGGTTCACTAAATATTAAGTCACCAGGTATGAATTGTATGAAAAAAGTGCTTGTTATTTTTTTAAATGTGATGCTTACTGTACTTTCAGGGATTGCCAGGACCTCAAGGAGCAAATGGATTTCCGGGCCCCAAGGGACCAACTGTATGAATATATATATTATGAATCTACTTATCTGCTAAGAATACATTTACTTTTGATTTCACTTTTGGTTTTTATATCAATGTTTGCTTAATGTTTTTATTTTATTATTTTGAAGGGACCTCCTGGAAAAGATGGACTGCCTGGACACCCTGGACAGAGAGGTGAAGTTGTAAGTAGATTTACAGATTTTATAAACTCTATAGAATATTAGCTAATAGTATGTTTTAGTTTATTCAGTTGTACATTCAATTAACACTGCGTATACATATAGAAAAATGATTCATTATAGTGCCAATTTTCTTTTCTTTTATTGTTTGTTTTAGGGATTCCAAGGCAAGATTGGACCTCCTGGGCCTCCTGGTGTGGTTGGACCTCAGGTAATCTATATTTAGCTTTAAAGGAAATAATCTTAATTCAATATGAAATTCTTAAATGTGTTAATATAAGATTGCAAATAGACATCTCAACCCCATCATCTCAAAATGAATGTACATGACATTTCAATAAACAGTAAAATACTATTTAATAACATATTTACATTATTTAGATTAGAAATAAGATTGGAAAATCTAGTTCTCATGACATGACAGGTTCATGTGCACTATTGCTCAAACTCTAGCCCCAGTCAGTAAGGGCTAACCAGCCTCTAACACATCTTTTATGCTGTGGCACAGTGACTAGGTGGAAAACATTGTCACCTCACAGCAAGAAGGTCCTGGGGCAGCCTGGGTTCTTTCTGTGTGGAGTTTGCCTGTTCTCCCTGTGCCTGCATTGGTTTACTCCAGGTGCTTCAGTTTCCACCCAGAGTACAAAAATATGCAAATGCGTTGCATTGGAGATATAAAAGTGTCCATGGCTGTGTGTGATATGAACTTGTATACTGATTAAACTTGTAATGAATAACTACCATAAGTAAACATGATGTTAAAATCCTAATTAACTAACAAACCTTGTTTATATCCCTTGTTGTTTGTGCAAAAGCTTCCACCCAATTGAGATTCAATGGCTTTTATTTTTTAATCTGCTTTCTTTAAAAAACAACTTGAAATATTCTCCACTAAAAATTCAGAGAGTCAGAGAGTCTTTATTGTCATTTCAGACACATACAGGTACATATTGAAACGAAACAACATTCCTCCGGGAGCACAGTGCCACGTAGAACAAAAGTGCAAAACAATACAATAAGTGACAGTGCAGTTGTTAAAGCATTCCTATTTGTTTAAGCATTCATATTTCATGTTTAGGGTCCCACAGGAGAGTCTGGCCCTGTAGGAGAGCGTGGTCACTCTGGACCCCCTGGGCCTCCAGGCGAACAAGGCCTTTCTGGCTCTTCTGGTAAAGAGGGAATCAAAGGAGACCCTGGTCCTTCTGGTGGTCCTGGAAAAGACGGACCCCCTGGATTGAGAGGTTTTCCTGGAGAAAGAGGACTTCCTGGAGCATCGGTAAAAGAATAAATCCTAAATTGTCTGGTTTTTATTTGTTTTATACAAGTTTAGATTCATGCCTGCAACACCCAATGGCTAATTTAAGAATTATTAAAAGTTGCAAAGTTTTACATTCCAGAAACAAAACAGCATGTGGAATAGGTAATCGCTGTGAGTGTCCTTACTGGGTACAAAAAAACATTTATATAACTCACAATTTAATCCACCAAGTAATTGTTTTCCAGAAGAAAACATAATGTTCAACTTGGCCTTCTATCTCTTTTAATGTATTCTTCAATTTTTAATTTGCAGTAAATACAACTTTGTCTTCTTTTTTATCCTAAATCACTTGCCCTGCCCTGAAGATCCCCTCCATCACACCCATAACCTGCATGTCCTCCCTCACGACATCCATAAGTCATGTGACACATAAGTCGATTTTATTGGTATAGCGCTTTTTACAATATTTATCCTTACAAAGCAACTTTACAGCCTCTAAAATCCCCTGTTGAGCAAGCCAAGGGTGTCAGTGACTAGGAAATACAGTGAGAAACCAGAGAGGAACCAAACTTAACAGGGACCCATTCCTCTTGGGTGGACTGAAGGATATTTAAAAACATGATTTATATAAATCATACAAACATAAAATTACACTAAACTAAAATGTATAACTAGCAAAATAATAAATTTATACATACAGCCTCATCGTTGGCTTTCCTCTCTTCCTCCTTCTTCTTTCAATATAACTCTCATCTCTTTCCAAATTATTGCCCCTCTTATCAACTTCCTAACTTCAAATTCCTAATCATGTCGCCTCTCTTTACTCCTAATGAGAAACAAAAGCATCTTCATCTCTGTCAGCTGTCTTTTCAACTCCTGTCTTTTGTCAGTGTCACCGTCTTAATGCAATACAACATATCAAGCATCACAACTGTCTTACACACTTTCCCTTCACTTATGTCTTGTCTTTTCTATTTAAGGCTTCCCTCCATCTCTTGAGGCAAACTTCAATCTTGACCTTATCAGTCAACCTGTCCATGAACACTGCAAACAGGAAAGGGCTCAGATCCTTGGGGTAGCCCCACTTTCACCAGTCTGTCATTCTTGTTGCAAACCTCACCGCCATCACACTGTCCTCATACATATCCTGCAATAACACAGCTCCTCTCTCTGCTCTCTGCATCAGCCTTTTTGAGATCAACACACACACAATGCAACTCCTTTTGGCCTTCTCTGTGCTTCTGCATCAACACTCTCAAAGCGAATATCACGTCTTTGCCGGCATGAAACTAATCTCTATGCTTAGCTTCCACTACTTCTTCATGATGTGGCTAACTTTGTGCTTCTATAGTTACCACAGTTCTACACATCACACTTACCCTGAAATATTGGTACCATTATGCTGGCATCCTCTCACCATCTAAAACTCTATTAAACAATAGGGTTCAAAACTCCACTGACATCTCATCTAAACATTTCCAACTCTCCCCAGGAATGTCAACAGGGCCCACTATCCTCTATCCACAGCTGCCAATTCTTCCTCAATACTAATCTGAGGCACTGACTCATTATCTCCACTTTATCCAAGTTTCTCTAGCTTGTTTTCTACATTCATTAGCTCTTCAAAGTACTCCCTCCTTATTTCTGAAATGCGCTTCTCAACACAAACCCTACTGCATTTTTTATCACTGAACTTGCTGTGCTGTCCTCGTCAGTTGATACATCCACTCATAAATGTTACATTTTATACTTCCTTCTTCCGAATGTGTTTAAACCACCACTTTTATTTTTTAGCACATCTACCAACATTTGCCCTACCATATTCCTGTCCTTGATTCCTTATCTATTCCTTGTCTCTCAGTCCCCTCTATTTCCTTCCCTAACAGGACCATTAAAGTCTGTTCCTATCACCACTCTTTCTTTCTGGGGTATGTTTATTACTACTTCATCCAGCTCACTCTAAATCTTTGTTTTCATTCCAAAAATGTTGTTTGACACCTTTGTTACATCCCTTTCTGATGTTTAAACAATCAATGTAATTTTTAATAGGGTGGAGCTGGACTGAAAGGAAATGAAGGACCTGCAGGACCTCCTGGACCAGCCGTCAGTATTTAAAATTACATATGAATAAGTTTAACAATACTTAATTTATAAATTAAATGTGGTTTACCAGTTATTAATTGAATTGCACTGTAGGGTTCATCAGGTGAGAGAGGACCTTCAGGAACAGTTGGTCCCACAGGCCCACCTGGAAGACCTGGACCACCTGGCCCTCCTGGATCTGCAGGGGAGAAAGGAGTGACTGTAGGAATTCACTTTATTTTACTCTACAAAATACAACATTGCATGGACATTATGTAAACAGAAAATCAACTTTTTTAACCAATAAACCAATGAATAACAATTCGATCCTTCAATCCAGGGGGAGAAAGGACCAGTTGGTCCAGCAGGCCGTGATGGTAGCCAAGGCCAAGTTGGTCTGCCAGGCCCTGCTGGTCCCATAGGTGTTTCAGGAGAGGACGGTGATAAGGTCAAAGTCTTTCTTACATAAGCTAATTTATATGTTGGTTCAACTACTAAGTGAACACATGTGATTAAATGGTTATGTATTATAGGGTGAAGTTGGAGAACATGGGCAAAAGGGGGCAAAAGGAGCCAAGGGAGAGCAAGTACTGAAAACATAATTATAGCAATACAACTATTTTTTTTAAACATTGTGTGTTTTACATGATTAATTAAATACTGTTTTGTTTTAAATATTTTTTTACATTGACAGGGACCTCCTGGTTCACCTGGGCCAATGGGCTCTGTTGGACAGCCGGGTGCTCCTGTAAGCTTTAAAATACATCTATTTGTAAACTTGTATTTTATCCATTTATAGATCAAATAACTTCAGCAAGGACCTTGACTTTTTCTGTTTTGTTAGGGTGTTGATGGAGAAACAGGTGCCAGAGGTCAGCAGGGGGCATTTGGTGGCAAAGGAGATGAAGGAACAAGGGGATTTCCTGGGCCTCCAGGCCCTATTGGACTTCAGGTATTTAAAAA